>PVHX01003761.1:0-137552 GCA_004024805.1 Geosciurus inauris
CTCTGTGGAGGGGCCAGCTGCGGTGTGGCTGTTGTTGGTCTTTACAGCTGAGAAAGGGAAACAGGAGCCTCAGTAGCCGGTGCTTTCCAGGCGGCAGACATGACTCGCAGGCTCTGACTCCATCAGCATCCCCTCTTCCAGAGCAACACAGAGCACCTCTGCACACACTTCAGTCATCTTTCAGCCCCCTGTTTTCCCCTGTCTAATCTTATCCAATGCCAGCATTTCCTGGGAGGGTCTTGTTTTATAATCCTTTCATCCAGTTGGCCCCTAAATGACCTCACATCAAGAGCTCTGAGTTGAAAAGTGAAACTTGGGAAAGTCCAGACTATTTTTGATAAAGACTTGGTTTCAGGTCAAATTCCACATTCAGTTTTGGGGGTGCCAATTTACATGCCCCATGTATATGGGATGGTGGGTTTGCTTTTCTAGTTTTGTTCTTGAATAAAGCCAAATAAAGAAAAACAGATAAAGAAGGAATATGTATTCTTCAGATTAAAGTTTTTCCCAGTCCCTTTCTAAGGATCAAGAATCAGTTCTTACACCACAACACCAGTCCAACCAGGCGGCTGAGCCCACCAGCAACAACACAGCCAATTCCCAGTTCTGGGACAGTCAGTGTCTGTGCAGGAATCAGACCACAGGGCTTGGTTTCCATGATGCTACCACCTGCACCATCAAAGTTCAGACCCTAGAAGAGACACAGCCACATGGACATTCTCCTGCGAGACACGAAACACCAGCATCTCTTCATAACATGGCAGCTACACACCAGCATCATGGTGATACTTATCATTCAGGGTCCTCAGAAAGGTGTTCAAAAAATATTTTATGGACATTTCAAATAACCCTTTAAATAAAACTCTCCTCTAATAGCTGAAACTAACTCACAATGACATCTATCCTTTTTAAGGCAGACACGCAGCAGGGGGTGGGGGAGCATTTCATTTGGAGGAGGCCCTCCTGTTCTGGCAAAGGTCCCTAGGGTTCTGTTTCTCTGGGGGAAGGACATCTCACGTGGGCTTGGATGTGGTCCCAGCTCATGAATTTGGCTTGGTTATCCATCTGGAACTTCTCACACTTCCGAGCTGTCCACTCTCATAGGAGGATGTGGTGCTGTCTCCCAACACATCTCCTCCTGTTTCCGTCTGCTTTTCACAGCTGACTGGGATAAAATAGATGCATGCTACACCTTTAGGCATAAACATCTTCCCCGCTACACAGCTCTGTGGGTCTGTTTCATTCATGTGGCCATCCAGTAGGTATTTGTAGGTAAATAGCACTCTTGAAATGCTAGTCTGTCTGCAGGTACCTGTCATCAGGAAGGGGATAGGATGCTGATGGGCAGCTGCCAGGATGCAAGACCACGCCGGCAGCTCTGGAGACTTAAACATTATGCAGCCTCTGACTCCTGTCCAAAGTCTAAACCTACTGTGGTAAAACAACATTGCTCAGGGAAGGGGCAACTGTCAGGATTGATCATAGGTAGTGGTGAGGTGTGAGTGAGCATTTTCAGAGAGAAAGACCCTTAGAAAATTTAGCCTTAGAAAATTTTGAGCACTGTATTAGTATGAACATTTTTAAGCAAATGTCTTTTGTTCTACCAAAGACTGCTAAGGCAGAGGTCTATCTCTGGATACAAATTCCTTTCCAGCCAGTTGGCCACTGTAGGTCACTGTGGACTATAGCTCTGGAAATATAGATAAAAGCTATGGCACCAACATCCCAACCTATGAACTCGTGCTCTTTTTATCCTTCTGTGACACAGGCACATGATACATCACTAGAACCATAAGTAAATGTGGCAGGGAGTGGTTCCCAATCTCATCTAATACACATGCTTCTCCAGAACCAAGCTGGAGCTGACCCCATCTTCCCCTTCTCCAGTGGGGACTTGATCTGCCTGGCCTCAGTAGAGCTGCTCTCCAACTGTGCCAAGTGACCCGAAAGACCAGCATCGTGCAAGTGTGACCACACAGGTGCACAAAGAGTCACACTTAGAAGACCTCATGCTCGGTGCTAAGCTGTGTGCCCACCATCTTGGACAAAGCCACAGTCATCACAGAATGCTCCCTCCTCGTTTGAAGCAAGGAACCACTCCCCATTTCTGCTCATGTTCCTTCTGCCTCTTTCTTCTCCTCTCTCCTTTCCTGGAGAATCTGACCTCCCTCCTGGCTGCTTCTCTCCCAGTCTCCATCTTGGTCTACCTGATTACCAGGTCTACCAGGCACCTTGGTGGCTGGTCACAGCAGCTTCTCCCCTGGGTCCTCCAGTGGCATCTCCATGAGCTCCACTTGCTGCAAAGACCTCTAATGGCTCCTCTCATCACATGCACAACAGGACCAAATTCCTGCTCTGGGCCAGGACCCCTTGCAAGTTGGCTTCTGCCTGCTCCGTGCCCGCCCTGCAATGGCTTTCCTGCTCTGACCACACATGGCCATTCGGTCCAAGTTCACTCCATCCTCATTCCCTCCAGAGGCTGCTGCATGGCCTTCCTCTCCTCTCTCTATTGTGCACATATGTCACCTTTCCCAGCCACTCTGCAAACCAGCCTCAGACACGTGCAAGTAACCACGATTTTTAAAAATTAGTGAAGTAATAACCCAAAAGTCGCGACTCCTCTGCTTTGAAGGGGTAGAGTGCGTGGTATGCTAATTATATCTCAATGTAACTGCTTTAAAAACCACAAAGTGAGTACTCTTGTTCCCCTGCGGGCTGTGTCAGCTCCATGAGAATGTTAGTGTCCTTGGCTTGTCCTTTTTAGGGGAAAAGAGAGAATCGAAGGCTCCCTGCACCCAGGGCAGCTGGAGGCAGGTGCCCCTCTGCCACCTGGGTGGCTCAGTCTGCCCCACTCCAAGCAAGTGCTCTCTCTGATGGGACGCAGTCACAGCCCGCTCCCAGGGGAACTCCCAGACTCCCAGAGGGACTTGGGTGAGCACCAGCCACCGCACACCGTGCACTGGAGCGGGCGGCCTGCGGGGGCAGGGCTGTTTTATAAACATGATTTCTTTTTGGCTTTAATCCAGTGGATTAGACGCAGCTGCGCGCGTTCTGTCTGCTGCTTTCATTTCAAAGCTGCTCTGTGCACTTTGATCCGCAGAAGTCCAGTCCGTTGAGGTGGAAGTTGTTCGTTTTAATTAATGATTTGCTACTTCATTGCGATTTGTTCCAGATTTGTTCACTTTCAAGATGCCACTTGGGCATTTTCTCTATCTGAAATAGTGATGAAAGAAAAGCCCAGGCCACAGCACAGCTTCCAGGCACGTATGACCAACACCTTCTGACAAGCACCCCCTTTCTAGTGCTTTTCAGGGAGTCAGTGGACACATGCACAGGACGGAAGGGAAGAAGTGGACACAAAGGTCACAGGGGGGCCTGCACCCCACATCAGCCAAGGCCAGTCTGGTCCCGTAAGGAAATGTCACACTTCCAGCAGGATGACGTGCACCTGCCCTTCCTCTGCAAAGTCACTCACATAAGCAGAGCCCTTGGGATCTGTCCCCTCGGGGAGATATCCATACCTTCCCCAAGACATACACTCCAGGAAAAACAGCCACTTCTGAATAATTGCCGTTTCTGGACGCCCCTGTACATCCCAACACGGCAGGCTGAGCACACATGCTCGTGTGTGGGAGAGCACACACACAGACTCTGTTTCCTCTTTAGTGCTTCCAAGACTCTCTGATCCCAAAGCCAGACATCCATCATCATGCCCCCATGGCCGGTGGAAGAAACTCCACCATTCAGTTAGATTTCTAATCCTCAAAACCTACTGTCCAGCAGGTGGCGTGAAGACCATTGATGCTCAAGGAGGATGAGAATTTGCTCATGGCGCCCAGGCCACCGGGTAGTGGAGCTCTGGTTGGCAAACAGACCCTAAGGCACTCGATCTTTCCATGAAGACAAAATGCTTTTCCAGGGGCCAACAAGGGAAGGAAACCATGCAAGCCCTGCCTTCCTGGGCTTGCAACATCCAGCACCTCAGAGACACGGTCTCCTGTCAGGGTGCAGAGCACAGTCCGGGTCACCTGGGACGCTTGGCAGTGTTTGGTACAATACCTTGGCCAGTATGGACCACAGTTTCATCGTGGAAAAGAGACACAAACACAGATGCCAGTCATGGGGAGCAAAGTCTGGGCTCAAGAGATCCCCCTGGCAATCGGACACACTGCCTGTCGTCGCATGGCTATCATGCAATACTGTGTGCTCACGTGTGTGTGTGCGTGCAGTGTTGCTACTGATCCTGGCACTTCCCTGCCTGTTCCCATGTCTATCTGCTGGTTCTTTGGCGATCAAGCCCCTCTGCCCCACAACAGCCCTTTTTTAAAGGCACACCTCAGACCTGTTTGTACTGCCACACTTAGAATGCCTTCTTTCATAAAGACATAGACAGTGTGCAGAATCCACCTCCTCCCTGCCCAGCACACAGTGGAAGGTCAGCACTCCGCACTGTGTCCTGGGTTTAGGGTGGAGCACTAGCATCCAGGTGCTTCCTGAAATCTCGTCCTGGGCAGCAAATGCTATGGTCTGGAGGTGGGGACCCTCAGGACAGGAGCTGAACCTAGAGGAGGTCCTCATGAGACAGTGAAGAAAATCTTGCAAGCATGCGCCCCTCATGGATTCGGGGAACAATGTCCTCAGGCAATGCTGCCATTGTGTGAACACAGGGTGGTATCACGTGTGACAAATAGAAAGCCCAGTGGTCCATTTTCAGAATATAACCTTGACAAGATCCAATTGTAGCCATTTTAATCATAGTCCTTTCTTTTGCTCGCCCCAATTTTAAAATTAGCCAATCACATAGGTTGTAACCCCGAGCTCCCCAGTCAGGGTGGTGGGTGGCGCTGCACTAGGGATACAGGCTGGTGGAGTGGCCCCCAGGCTCTTGCCAGGTTCCCAAGCGCGTCCTCCAGGCAGAAGTCAAGTTTGCCTTGCACACCTATTTTCCAGCACGTGCTTGATTTCTGGTGGCACCTCGGCATTTTCAACAAGTGGACGGAGGAGCCTCCTGCACACGTGGGTGACGTGCACACAGGCAGCTGCTGTTGTAATGCAGCATCGTTGACCAAACCGTTGTGATGCGGTCCGTGAATGCACTGCACTTTTTCCCAACTCTCCCCGCTCTCTGTGACTGTCCCTCCAGACACCTGGGCTCATCAGTGACCTGTTCCTCTCTCTCAAACCTCACATCCATCTCTCCTGTGGTACTCTCTGATCTATGAGACAGTGCTTGGCACACAGTAGGTGCTCAGTAAATGGCAGTTACTGTCTCTATAGGAAGTTTTGGGTTTGGTTTTCTTTTTGTTTTTTAAAGGTTTACCGGTTGCTGTTTGCTTTCCCTGTCACAGCAGCTTGACACAGGCCTCACGGTTCTGGAAGCATTTCCCAGAGATGACCACGCCTTCCTGGCTGCTGCCTGTACCTGTCCCTCCTCCAGGCATTCCTTCATTCATCCCTTGCTCCTTCTACTCCCCAGGCCCTGCCCCTGGCCTTCCATTCGGGGGGGAGACCTGGCTGAAGGGGCGTCACACTGTTCAGTATGAGTTCCCTTCACCCTCAGCCTCCACCTCTGCACGGCAGGGCTTCCCGGGTCCGGTGACAGGCCCTCTTCCTGGGAGGTGAGTCCCACAGAGCGTCCCTCCTTGGGCTGCAGCTGTAGCAGGCCCCTCATGGTCATCAGGGTGGAGCTCCAAGGGCACCCGCTCTGCTCCACAGATTACCAAGCCAGGTGCATTTTGCTACCACAGAGTGGGAGTCACTGAAATGTCAAGTTTTGCAAGAGAGATGGAGTTCGCCTGTGAGGCAGCCACGTGGAGGAGCCGGGAGGTGCGTCTCCCGTTGGCCTCCCGTTGGCCTCCCGTTGGCCTCCCCAGGCTGGCGTCACGTACTTAAGGGGTCAAGAAGCAGGTAGTCTGAGGTGTGGGAGGGCGGCTGCAGCGGAGGAGGAGGGAAGTATCTCATCTCTGCACAATCAGGCTTCGTGACTCCTCAAAGGACCTGTGTTCTTAGTGCTCTGAGGGTGGAGTTCCTGGCCCTGTGATGTCAAAAGGTCGTTTCCCACCGACATTTGCATTAGGCCAAAGCAACAGTTCATAATTTCAACCAGTTTGAGGTCTGAGCCACTTCAATTCCTGAAAAACAGCACAGGCCACTTTAACCATGGTGACCACACGTCAGACTGTCCTCTAGAGCAAAAGGCACAGCTGGGCTGTGTGACCTCTAACACTGGTGACCAAAGCAAGTAACCAAGCCAAGCTAGAGCACATTCAGTTTCCCCTGGCCTCACCCTGCCCTTCTGGGTGATCAGAGGCAAGGCCACCGATGGAGGCTCCTCTCTCACCTGCTGACCCTGGGAGGAGCAACCTCAGTGCACTGCAGGTGGCTGTAGTGGAACTCTCCTCTTCCCCCTGCAGCAAAAAGCCCCTGCGGGAATCAGGACAACGGACTGTGCAAAGCACAGGAGAAAGAAGCAAGTCTTCCGGCTAAGTCCTCATGGGTCTGGGTCCTGAGAAGCTGACCCTGAGGTGGGATCAGAGGTGCAGGGGCTTCTGGAAGAAGCCCCAGTGAGGGTAAAGGAGGGTGCTGGGGGTACAGCCGTGCCTTTAACCAGAGTGACTGATGAAGGAAGCCCTGCTCAGACTACAGCAGAGTTCCAAGAGAGGCCTGGCCATAGAGAGTTCTGGAACAGTTACCTATGAAAAGTGTCTTCTGGAAGATAAGGGAGGAGGAAGAAGGTTGAGGAGGTGGGAAGGGGATCCGACATCCAGGAAGGGCAGGGTGAGCAAGCAATAGAGCGTGGGCTCGCTGTGTGGGCAAAGCAGATCTGAGGAAGATTTGGGCAGCCCAAGAGCCCCAGCAGAGGCTGCGTGGGGCGCTGCTTTGCTCCGGGCCCAGAGCCTGGGATGAGCTTGGCCTCCACCTAAAAGCTGGGGTTGACCTCCAATCGCTAGAGGCTGGAGGCTGCCAGCCCACCAAGCCCTTGAGCCGAAGGGCACATCCCTTCTGGGAAGGAGTATAGCGGTGTGCCTCCAGGGAAGCCACAACGAGGACTGCCGCAGAACCGGTTTCCCTGTCATTGCCAACTTGAAGTTAATGACTGCTTATTTTCTTCATGACTAATAAAGGAATGGTGGCCATGTTGATGCTCCATTATAACAGTCACAGTGCTTAGGCACGGCCTCCAGGTGAAATTCCAGGGTCAAACACGAGCAGGTTTCAGGTTCTTGATACCCAGGGCCGATCTCTCTGCATACACTCTGAACCAGTTAGTGCTGCACTCAGCCATGTGGGAGTATTTCCAGCCCCTTGGAAAGGGCCAGCTGGGGGGAGTACGGCCCAAAGGACACCAATACCAACAAACCTTCAGATTTACTCCACCTTGAACAGTGGTTTTCAACACTGGAGATTAGACATTTCCCCTCAATGTTATTTAAACCAGTACTAGTTTTTGTTTTTGTTTTTGTTTTTTGTTACTGGGGATTGAACTCAGGGATACTCCACCACTGAGCCACATCCTCAGTCCTATTTTTGTTTTATGTAGAGACAGGGTCTCATTGAGTTGCTTAGCACCTCATCTTGCTGAAGCTGGATTTGAACTAGCAATTCTCCTGTCTCAGCCTCCCAAAGTGCTGGGATTACAGGCGTGCACCACCAACAGTACTAGTCTTGTTAAAACATTGTGAGTCTGCATCTCCCGATAGGCAGAGGCCAAGATGGGATTAGCCTTGCAGGGATCCTCTAGGACACGGCCCAGTGAGGCAAGCAGGCCGGGAGAGCTGTCCAGCAACACGGAAGGTTTGGCGCCAGTGGGCAGGGAAGGAGGTGGGAGGGCCGGAGGACACCCTCAACTGCAGTGCAGCATGGTGGAGTCCCGCAAGGTGGGACCAACATTGCCCAGGAGAGGAGTTGCACATCCCCCAGACAAGTGTGCCTTGGCACCCCTGCCGCCCTAGGTCACTGGCTGGGAGCAGCCTGCTGCAGGTGTGGCCTCATTGCGAGTGAGTGAGAGAGCATGGTGACAATCTCAAGATCACTCACAGGGACCTCTGCCAAAGATTCTCTTGTAGTTGAAGATTTAAAAGGTGCATTTCCATGGTGGCCACCAAATTCTTCACGTGTTCCTGCCCTCTCACACATGTCCCAGTGCAACCCAGTTGACTCGTGTGGGACCTTCATTTGATTACAGTACGTTTGCCTGTCAGTTATGTCTAAAATATTTTCCCCAGATAATTTATGGTTATCATTTTAGCTTTTTAATACAGATTTTAATGTAGTACAAATTTTCTACTTTTTTTCATATTTGTTCTTTTTACCTTGCAGTGCCAAGAAAGAAGTTCGTAAGTTCATTTGGTCTGGCTTTTTATATTTAACTTAAATATTTTTATATTTAACTTTTGAGTAGTTCTAGAATTTATTTTTATTTTAACATAGAGTTTAAAGTTAAGTGCCAATTGTTGGGATTTTCTTTTCTTTCTTTTGTCCTTTTTTTTTTTTCTCCAGTGCTGGAGATGGAACCCAGGGCCTTGTGCATACTAGGCAAGTGCTCTGCCATGGAGCCACACCCCGGCCCCTAGGTACAAATTGTTTTGAAATTCCAAGTCACTAGCTAATAGTTTGTTGAATAATTCTGCCCTTTTCAACTCTTAAGCACTATTTTATCAATTATTATATTATTATAATTATAATAAACAATATTATAATAAATAATATGATAATAATGATTAATATTATTTATTAAAATAATAAACAATATTATTTGTATATTGTTCTGATATGAATTGTGTGTCCTCCCATGTCTACTATTTTCCTAGCACCACAATTAACATCTGATGGCAACTCAGCAATAAGAGTGACATTAATTTCTTATATGCTGGATCCTATGCCGAGCTTTCTCCGGTCCCCTATTGAACTCATGCTTATCACAGTCCCTTATCACCTCCATTCCCTAAAGGAGGAATCTGGGGTTCATGGGCTACTGAATGCAATGTATCTGGACAGCAGGTACCTACAACAGAAAGCTGGTCCAGGTAGCTGCACACTTGTCCAGCCTGATAACAGTGATTCCTCCATCACACCCTTGATACCCGGACAGGTATGCTTGTGACCTCTCCCTTCTATGCCATGGGCCACCATCTCCCCCTGGGCACCTTACCATTCTGCAGACCAGCTTCGAGGTGTTTCTGAGTATCTAGTTGGGCAAGTCACATCTCTTCTCCCCTCCTTCTGCCTCCTCGTCCCCTGGATTTCCCCCTGCTGTCCTGAGCGGGCATGTCTAAACTCCAGTTAGATGAGTTTAGGCAGCTGAAGTGTTGAGATGTTGCTGAACCAAGCCCACCCACCCCACAGGACACCAATCACCAGCACTACACGTTTTGCAAGAAGAGTTTGATCATGGGGCAGCCAAGTGTGGAGATAGGAGGACAAGCTCAATTATCCTTTCCAAGGATAGCATCTGGGCTGAGCCTTAGGGACGGGCAACTGGATCAACCATCATCCACGGTTACCATCGTGACCCATATGTCAGAGGTGGTATCTGGCCTCTAAAACTGGTGATTTTTAAAGTCAACTAAAAACAAGTAACTAAAGGTGCGTAGAGGGACCTGGAGGGTCTTCTTTGGTTTTCCCTTGGTTTCAGAGGTAGGAGTCTTCGTTCTTAGATGGCTACAGCAAGCCCCAGAACTTGGGTGGTTTGCTTCTCAGAGTCTCTTCCTATAAGGACACCAGTCAGGTCAGCTACTCCAGGGGATGTCACCCTAACTAATGGCATCATCAATTACCCTGTTCTCAAAGGTTGTGCTGTGAGGTCCAGGAAGGACAGGAATTTAGGGGGAGAGCCCCACCCAACCCAGGACAGTAGAGAAAGTACACCACCAAATGGACTAGGTCCATTCCTTAGGTCTGTGCTGACAGGAAAGCAGCAGCAAGAGAGGCCTGTGGCCATTCTCTAGGCCACGCAGACATGCACAGCTCTTCAGGGTGAGACCAGGAGGAGGGGAGAGCCTGCAGGGTCTAAGCCTCTTTTGAGCACCCCTTTCCTTCCTTGTGCCTGTGGTCAAGTCTTAAGTCTTTGGTTCTATCCCTGGGTCCCTCCTTGTGCAGGGTCCTGAGCCTCTGGTGGAGGCTGAGGGGTTAGGAAGCCAGAATGTGGCCCCCAGTGCCAGCTTATGGCTCCTGCCCAGCTTTGGCAGTAGAAAAGCTGATTCATTCCGTCATATGTCTGAATCCCATGTCTGACCTCCACTGGCTCGGGATTTGGGAGCAAGATGAACTGGAGAGGTGACTGAAAAGGATTCACAGATAGGAGCTAGAATCCATGGGTGGAGACAGAAGCCAGTGGTGTGGACAGGGAGGGGCACTGGGACTTGGCCTCTTGACCCTGGTAGTGTCAAGATGGTGCTGGGGCGAGACAGCAGAAGACAAAGATTTGAGTGACACTCCTGCCTGAGTCTCACCTTGACCTGACTGACCCAGGTCCAACTGAGCCACAGTGGGGGCTGGAGAGGCAGGAGAGTCCTACAGCTGGGCTAAGCAGAGCTCCTGCCCCATTGCTCGGGCAGCAGCTGGCAGGCGGCACTTTTGTGGGTTCTCTGGTTTCACAGCCGGGGAGGTGTTTGTCCTGGGGAGACTTTGGTATCCTCCTCTTGATCTTCTGTGACCTTCATCTAAGGTTGAGGGGGACAGAGCCAGCAGTGGTGTAGCTTCTCCCCTTTCACTCTGAGATTCAGAAACACGTTTATTAGAATTCTGGGTTTTTTAAATCAAAGAGCAACTTTACCCATGAGATGCCATGTGTAGTAAGGAACAAATCGAACTGGGTAAAGACTCTTACTGGGGAGGGAAATAGAAGTTGAATGACATTAGTGTAAACCTCAAGGCTGAAGCAATCTCTACCTGAGACGTATACCTGGAGGACAGAGCATGGGAAGCAGATGACATGGGCACTGTGACACCTAGGTGGCAGCTGGAGCAGTTTTAGCGTGTGAAGGACCACAGAGGAGACAGCTCCAGGCCAGCCTCCTGCACTGGCTTCAGGTTCTGCAGAAGAGATGCTGAGCAGTTGGCTGGAGCAGGGTCCCCCCAGGCCAGCAGGGCCCTTCAAAACCAGCAGCAGCAGATGCTACTCAGGAATCTGCGGAGGGTGATTCTCCTGCCAAAGTAAATGCTGAGAAGGAAAGACAAGCTAACCCCTAGGAGTTAGCTTCACTGGCAGGAGCAGTTCTACAACAGGAGGGGCTGGGTGGCCTAAGGTACCACCTACCAGCCCACCCTCAATGTGACACCCAGGTGCCAGGAGCATGTGCCCAAAGAGAGGTGGAAATTAAAAGTCTTAATACCCCACTATGTGTAAAAAGACTCCAAATCTAAGACCCAGTGATTTGACACCATAACTTCCCAAATTTTGTAAGAAAAAAGATATATTTCACATGTCACTCCTCAATACAGGAAAGGTGTGTGTTTGATTACATCCTTTGTATCAGACAGCTATTGCTGCAATAATGCTGCTTAACAAATAATCCCAGAGCCTTGGTTTTTATTTTCTGCTCGC
Organism: Geosciurus inauris; assembly: GCA_004024805.1. Lineage (NCBI taxonomy): Eukaryota > Metazoa > Chordata > Mammalia > Rodentia > Sciuridae > Geosciurus > Geosciurus inauris. The sequence goes on from PVHX01003761.1 coordinate 11,546, forward strand.
AGCTCTGTGGGAGGTGGTGGCACTGCTGAGTTACACTGGGATCAGTTGAGCTTGGCTCTAGCTTGTGGTGTGGCTTGGGTCCACTTGCTGAATCACCTAGTATAGGGACTGGCAGGGCATGTCACCTTATGTCAGCCAAGTCACACCATGCAGACACATGTGAGGCCTCTGTCAGCACCTTGCCTGATGATAGTTCAGTGGCCAACAAAGCAAGTCAGTGACCCTGCTCTCAATCAACTAAGGTGCTCATCCTCCATGTATGCCACCAGGAAGCACCAGAGTGCTAGAGGAAAGGCCTGGACGTATAATCCTGTCCAGAGAGGGGTGGAGAACTGGGGTGTTCAGTGCAATCTACACCTTTCCAGTGGGTTTGTTTCTGGGGACCATAGGGCTCTGGGCTGTGTTATGGACACATGGCACCCATGCCCTTGTCAAAGGTGAAGCCAAGAAGAGCTTTCTTTCAGATCCCGTCTGTCCATCTGCCTTCTTGTAGATCTGTGACTAAGACAGCCATCTGACATCTCTCAGACAGCCGCTGGCTTTGCATTCCTGGATTATCTTGATGAGGTCCTGCTGTAGTCTTCTGATCACACTGGGGACATCAAGCTGGACATAATGTAAGACAGTTCCTGGGACAGAGTGTACTTTCAGCCAAAGGCACAGAATGCTGCAGGCAAATGTGATTAATGTGCCATTCTGCCCCATTTCAAATCTATCTTGGGAACAGACTACGTTGCTCACCAGCAGTCCCTGGAGGCACACACAGGAGCAGGGGTTGAAATTAGGGGGTGGCTTCCTGAAGTCAGAAGGGCACTGATCAATCAAGGGCTCTTCTCTCTTGAAGCGTTCAGCCACACAGCGTCGATGACGTTTACTTGACTGCTAAGCCCACCATGCTGAGCACAGAATGCAGTGAGAATACTTATTCTTCACTTCCCATGTTCTCACAGAGGGGACATGTGCTGGTCAGTGTGGGCTGGGTTCTGCTGCAGAAACAAGCAAGTGCAAAGCTTCAAGGTTGTTGAAACAGTGGTTGTGTCCCGCTTACCCCACCTGCCAGTCACAGCTTGGGCAGCTGCTCTGTTCCACCTTGTCCTCACCTAGGTCCCAGAATGACAGGGACACTCCACTGTTGAGATGCTCCCAGTCACACAATGGCTCATGCACTCACACTTAAGGTCTATGCCCAGAGTTCACACACACAGCTCAGACCTCCTCATCTCGAGATAGTCACTTGGCCACACTACCCTTGAACAGGAGGGGGAGTGTGATTCCATCTACTTCTTCCAGACACACCCAGCTTCCCTACAATTATCACTCAGCACAGGAGTCCTTTCAAATTATCAGCCCATCCAATGGACTCATCCACGGGTCAGGTCACAGCCTTCATGATCTAGTCATCTCACCTGTCAACATTCTGCATTCTAATGCAAGAGCTCTGTGGTGACACCTCCTGCACCAACCATAACCGTTGGGAACAGCCCTGCTGATCACGCTGGGAAGAAACTCCCAGTTTTCTCCCAGGAAGAGAAGATCTGGAAGAACTTCTGTTGGCTTTCTTCCAACTCACGCCCATCTGTCAAGGCCTCCCTGGTGGCAAGACTCAGAAAGGAACAGGCCCCCCTGTGGTTGGCCATGGCTCCCCTCTGCTGCAGAGCACACTGGGCCAGGTGCAGCTCAGGATGCCCATCTCACCGTCCCCAGGTGGAAGGCCTGATGCCGATGAGGGGCAGCTCGTCTTCCTGCTCTGCAATCCCCAGTCCTCCTCCATGGGAGTAGCTCAAGGGACAGAGGCTGGCAAGGGGCCCTAGGACCCTCCATTTGAGCTGAACTCTCTAACACAAGTTTACCTCTCCAACAACCAGACGAGCAGGAGTCCTTCGTGTCTGGAGCTCCATGTCCACGCTCTGCTGCCTCGTTCTCAGCACGGGCTTCACTCACAGGAGGTCCGGGGCTCCCAAGTAATCAGCACTCTAAAAGCCCAGCAAGTCCTCCTCATTCTTTTGTGTTTTCATTTTCTAATGAACTTTTCATGAATGCTTCATCACAGTATAACGCAATTGCCGGAGATGTGAAAAGAACAAGCAAACCGAGCAAGGGGTTTCTGTGGAGCAGGCACACCCACGGGCCAACACCCGCTCACCGACAGAGTCACCAGGTTGGGAGGCAGGACACTCCCAGCACCCGTTACCTGCATGTCCCCCCTGGGTTCGTCACCCCTCCTGCCCCATTCAGACTTCAAACACCAGAGACAAGCCTCGCCAGCCTTTGAATGTCACCTAAATGGGACTTTTCAGTTTGTGTCTGGTCTCGGTTTCATGTGGATTGTCCCGGTGATGGGTGATGGTTTTCATTTGTCTGTCTCCATCGCTGTGCAGGGCTCCGTGTCCTCGGCCTTGCTCCTCCAGGTGGACTTGGGCTTGGTCCCAGGTTTTCCCTAGAGCGAACGCTGCTGCCCTGCGTATTCTTCTGCATCTGTCTTTGGTGAGGATTCCCGTGTGTGTGGTGGCTACCTTCCAGGACCACCAGGTAACAGGTATGACAGGGTGTGTGTGTGGCTGGTTTCCAACACAGTTTTGCGTATTGCTCCCCATCAGTTGTATGTGAGAGGGTTCACAGCTTCAAATCCTCACCGTTCTTGGCCTCATCTTCTTTTTCTTTTAGCCATTCACATTCAGGCAGCTGTGCAGCAAAATCTCCTGTGGGTTTGCCTTGAATTCCCTGTGAGCAGTGACACAAAGCACCTTCTCGTGCACAGCGTGGCTGTTTGGATGCCCTCTTGAGAAATGCACAGTGGCATCTTTTGCTGGCCTTCTGCTGAGCTGCCTCTTTTCCTTATTGGTGTACAGTTCTTCACAGTTTCCAACCTGAGTCCTGTGTCAGAGGCAGTCTTAAGAAAGCTGCTCTCTGGCCATCCTTGCCTTCTTGTTTAGCTGATGGTAACTCAGGCACAGACATCTTCTTGCTCCCTAGGCCCAGACTGGCCCAGGACTCTCTATGCATTGAATATAATTGGATGCTCTGGTCCCAACTTTCCAGGCCACCACCCAGGACCCTGCAGTTCAGCCTCTAGCTAGGTAGGTCAGCCAGGCATTCCTCCTCCACCATAAATCAATGGCTGCAGTCTACTTGAATGTGTAACCCCTTTAGTGGACCCTACTGGAAAGTATGTTTTGACCAGAGGTATCACCCATGGCTCATAGCAACCTGCCATGACCCAGGCCTCTTCAAAGGTGCTACCACTGAAATGAACCCATTTCTGTCATTACCCTGAGTCAGACTGGATCAGGGTAAAAAGACTGAACATCTTTCCTTCCACTGGAATTTTGAAAGGTTTTGCTCACACACAAGACCTCCAAGTAACTTACATAAAAAAGCAAACATAGAACAAATTTTTGTTTACAAGAAAGGGATAAAATAACAAAATCACGTCCCTTTCTAGCAAGAATCACACAGGCTGTCAGGGTAGACATTTGGCCATGGAATGTTTCCCACCGAGGGGGCGACTGAGGTAGTTCTGGTCTGAGGTTGTTGGTGCCTCTTTGGTGAGGAGCTGCCCAACTGGAAAGTCAGCTGGGAAGGTGAAAACCCGGTGAGTGTCACATAGCACCTGATGGGCTCAGTACAGAGAAGTGGGTGGGCACCTGGCGTTTGCTGCTGGGGGTACCACCAGTATCCCCCAACCACACCGGCACCTCCTCCCCAGCCCAGTTTCAGAAGTCCGGTCTCGGCTCACAGGGTCCTCTAGACATCTGTTGAGATTGCTGCTCTGACAAGCCCTCAACCATCCAAGGAATCCCAAAGGAAGGGATTGCCAAGCAGATGTGCTGTCTCGACCTTGGGAACTGCCAAGGCCCTTGTTTCTCTCCCAGGAAGCCCATGACTCTCAGGCCAGGTCCAGATGTTCCTGAGACTGGGTGTGCTTGCCTCGGCTGAATAGGGACAGACTGAAACAGGAGGAGCACTGCTGCCACCTCTAACGCTGTCTGCTAAACCATGCTTGGTATAAACAGAGACGGCCTGAGAGCCCTCAGGGGCAGCTCTCCAAGTCCACCCATGATTTTGAGGACATTTCTCCTGAGAGCCTCTCAAGGGCTAGGCCACCTGGGCCTCCATGCCCTGCACACTCTCACCAGCCAGGGACACATCAGAACCATTTCCAGGAATCCTTCCATAATGACAAGCTCTTGAATGCAGAAGCAACAGGAGATGGACACAGGACAGCTTTTTATATAGAATTTTCAGACCTCCAATTAAGATCCTATCGTAAGGTTACAAATCGACATTTACTAGAGTAAGAAAATAAGGAAATTAGATCGCTTCCATTACAGTTTTACACTCAGTGAGCTCTGAGCAGCTGCGGAAATGCTGCATTTTGGCTCAATCTAATAAGCGCCTGCCTCTGGGGCTCTGCGGTCTGTTGGGCGGTTCAGCTCCTTCCCATCTCAGTCTTGACTGCCCCCAATCTCCTTGCTCCCATCCAGGGGACTTGCTGAGTGTGCAGCGTGAAGGTGACCCTGGGGCTTTAGGCAAAGGGCAGCCCTGATGAGCATTGTGTGGTGGTCCCTGGTGGGTGGTGGGTCTGGTTCATCTTTGCTGCTGCTTGGGTCTCTGATTGGCACATTTGGTGGCTAGTTGTCATCTGGGTGGTGGCTCAGTGGCCGTGTGCTGTCCTGGTGCCATTTCAGCCCTCCTGATGTGTTTCTCCTTAAGAGCGATTCCCATCCGGTCTACAGGTGAGGTGCTGGACCTGTGTCTCCCTGCACCCTACCCTGCCCTCTTCTTTGGGAATTCCCGGCTGAATTCCAGCAACATCTGCAGAGAACCTCTGCAGGATGAGCAAGAATGTCTAGCTGCTTTTCATACCTGGTAGGAGCCCAGGGTATCTTAGAAGTGTTGGTAGAGGGTCTTCCTCTCCATGACCATTCTCCCAAGCCTTAATGGGGAGCACCATGGCCTTGATCTCTCCATTAACATGTGTCCCTCACCTGTTAGTGTGAAGATTTGGGGAAAAAATTAACAAAATCATTCTGCAGGTTTGATATTTATAATAATAAGTATTAAAAGATTAGTTTATTACTATTTGTAAATATTTGCCACACATCTTTTGTATCAATAAATTTATAATGAAGTCATGTTCAGATGCACATGTTTTTATAGATAGCACAGCACATCTCTGCCTGTGGTGAGGATGTCGCAGGGAGAGAAACACCAGCTTGCCAATGAAAAGACACCAACTGAGGAGTGTTTCCAGAGGCTGGGTCTATTAAACATTCAGAAGTTCCAAGTAAGAGATGACTTATTCTAGAAGTACTTAGGAACAAAATCAAGAGTATAAAGAGGCTACAGCTATGTCGAAGGGGATGTTTGCATTCCCCAGACCCTCTTCAACCCCTCAGCTTGGGAGAACAGAAACTAAAGGGGAGCCTGGGATCCCTGGAATTACACCACATGATGGTTGAACTTTCGTTTCACTGATGGCTTAATTCAGGCGTGCACATTTTTTATGCTAATTGTACATTTGCATTTTCTCTTCTGTGAAGTGCCTGTTCAACTGTTTTGACCATTTTCCTGCTGGAGTGTCTGTCTTTTATCTACCAATTTCTCATTTTTCAGTAATCTAACTTGAAAAACATTTCAAAAAAATTTCGATGCTATCTCTTTGAAAACTTTTTTTTCTAAACCTTTATTTTTTTTCCTTTCTATAGCCTTTTTTTTGGTGAGTCCTTAATATGTGTGTTTTTATCTTGAAGGATTTATTTTTATTGGTTTTAACTGTCTACCCATAATCCTTTTTAAGCACACTCTCTCATGGAATCTGCATCTGATTTGGCGTTCATAGACTCCAGTTCTCTGTTGGTGGGTTTTATGGTGAAGGCCACTCTTCCCGCCCACCGCCATAGTCCAGCTCCTCGCTTCACCATGGGGCATTTCCTTGTATCTTTGCCTCCTTGGGCATCTTCATCCCCTCGGAACGCTCTCCAGATTCCTCACCTCCGGAGTTGAGGACAGTGAACCCAGTGTGAGGAAGGTGGTTAAGGTTTCTACTGAATAAATTATTGTAACCTGACTCTTTGTTGCCAAGAATTCATTCAGTAGAAATGTTAACCGTCTCCTTTTCAATCTTCATCTCAGTTTTCTTTTCAATCTTAACATTCAGCATCCCACCAGAATGCGGGAGGAGACTTCTGTTGTTCTGCCTTGAATGTGAAACCATCTTCTTTTCCAGTTTTAGTCAGTTACACCTTTGATCACTAACTCTGGTCCCATTACAAAAGACAGTATTTCCAGGCCTGTTCATTTTTTTACATTTTTGTATCATCTTTAATATGACACAAAAAACGGATTTATTTGGTTAAAATTCCAATAATATAGACACATGTAAAGTGAATTCTTCCTTCTCCTGTCATTTGTAACATTTTTATGGTGTTCAATTCCATGACTCTGTACTAGTCATCAGATGCCTAGCTTAGCTGGGCATTTCCCAGTGGAGGAACATTCAAGTGGTTATTAGTTTTCACACTTAGAGTTGTAGTATACATTTCTCTGCATGTATCATTTGGCATGTGTGAATATCTCTATAGGATATTTTCCTAGGAGTAGATTTAGAGAGCCAAAGGGCATGTGCATTTAACATGTTATTGGCTAATGCTGAATTTCCCATCAAAAATATTACACCAGGGGGCTGGGGCTGTGGCTCAGTGGTAGAGCGCTTGCCTCACATGCATGAGTCACTGGGTTCGATCCTCAGCACCACATACAAATAAATAAAATAAAGATATTGCATCCATCTACAACTAAAAAAAAGTTTTAAAAAAAATACTACACCAATTTATAAGCCCCAAGCCAGAGTGCTTATTTTTACTGTGGTGGTCAACATTGGGTAGTATTAAATCCCATAAGAAAACAAAGTGTTATCTTTTTTCACATCCTGCTCACTTCTTTCTCTTTTTTTAATGTTTTTAGTTGTTCATAGACCTTTATTTTATTCATTTATTTATATGCAGTGCTAAGAATCAAACCCAGTGCCTCACACATACTAGGCAAGTGCTCTACTACTGAGCCACAACCCCAGCGCCTGCTTGCTTCTTAATGCATTTCAAGTTTTTGAATGTTCCCCTCCACCCCCATTTCTATCTTCCGTGCCATGGCCGTAACTTGCTCAAGTCCTATTTTTCTTTTCAATTTTCCCAGCCACATTGGCATTTGGTTTACTGTGTGCTTTCCTCTCCCATCTCCTCATCTCTCTGTTTAGAAGGTGGCATGTCTTTTTCTATTTCTGTAAGTATAAGGCACCACTCTCTAGATGGCCTGCCTCTGTTCCATGAAGCACATTATTCCAGGGAGAAGGTTTTCCTGTGGTTGTTACAAGGGTCCTTCTGTGTTCCCAGTGTTCCTCCCAGGTCCCCTGCCTTGCTGTCATTGGCCCTCTCTGCTTGTGGCTAGGGGTATTGAAGGCCTGCTTGTTTTTATTACGAAAACAGTCAAGCCTCACAAAGTACCTTTCAATGATCCGTGTGCCCACCCCCGACTCCAACATGAGCAGGAAACACGATTCATTTATCTGTTTTCCTCCCTTTCTTCCTCCCTCCCTGGCTGCACTTTTTTTTTTAATATTTATTTAATTTTTAGTCATAGGCGGACAGAATATCTTTATTTTATTTTTATGTGGTGCTGAGGATCGAACCCAGTGCCTCACGCGTGCTAGGTGAGCACGCTACCACTGCGCCACAACCCCAGACCCCTGGCTGCACTTTCTAATACATTTTTAAAGCCAATTCTAGATGATAGATCGCATTTCTTTCTTACCTCCTTTGATATACATTTCTTCAAAAAATGGACATTTTCTTACTTAACTACAATGCTATTAACACTTAACATAATTAATTCTTATTCCTTGATATCATTCAATACCTACTTCATATTCAAATGTTCCTAACTGCCTCAAAAATGACTTTTATTTCAAGGATTTATTTTATTTTTCCACATTTTTATTTTTTTTTATTTCCACATTTTATTTTTCCACATTTTTAATGGGCGCATTGCAGTTTTACGTATCATGGGATCTGAGGTCATACATTCATACATACACACAATGTAGCCATATTTCACTGATGTCACTCCCCACTCTCCCTCCCTCTACTGATTTCCCTTTGGTTTTCATGAGATCCACTCTCCTTTCTTTCCCTTTTTCCTGTCTAGCTTCTGCATATGAGAGAAAACATACAACCTTTGACCTTCTGAGTTTGACTTGTTTCACTTAACATAACGGTCTCTGAGTTATTTTCCTGCAAATGCCATAATTTCATTTTTCTTTATGGCTGAATAAAACTCCACTGGGCATGAGATGGACATCATTACATGTGTGAAGACACAAGTGGTGTGACTCTACCTTGTTTACAACCAAAGAAATGGAAAATGGTGCTTCATATGTGTACTGTGACTTGAAATGCATTCTGCTGTTTTAAAAAATAAAAATAAATAAATTAAAAAAATAACTCCACTGGGTATATATACCACATTTTCTTTATCAAAGGATTTATTTTAAAATCTGTTTGGGATTGTCTGTTAGGGTTCTGTGTGCTTTGTGCTCTGCTGCCCAGGCCTAGAGAAGAGGGTAAATGGAATGAGTCCCTGTCTCCCGAGTTCCAGCTAATTCAACTACCCATCCCTCTCAGAGCTCAGGAAATTACGGGCCCTGTAAGAACAGCATGAGGAGCCCAGGGTCAGCTCTTCAGATAAATGTCTGACTCACCAGCTCTGTTTGTCAAGTGGTTTCAGTAGCTTCGTCTGTGCAGCTACAGATCAGCCCCAGGAAGGACCCAGGCAGGTGGGAAGCCCAGCTGCTGAGGAAGGGGAGGAGGAAGGAGGACATGTTTTTAAGTTTATATCACATGCACTTAAGACATTTCTGAAACCTGGAAAACATTTTCATTTTCTAAGAGGTTAAGCAGAGAAAATTTAGGCATGCTACTGCTTCTCAAAGAAGAAAGTCAGCAGTCGGGGCAGATGATGCAGATGGGTGTCGCGGGCTTGCCCCGCCCATCATCACAGAAGCCTGTGTATGGGTCAGATGGTGTGTGTCTGAGGACCAAGGCCTCTGAAGCTGTTGCTGCTGTCCACACAGCCCTGCCATGGGGGTGTGTCCTGGAGGCTCCGAGCTGAGGGAGACATTCAGCTCTTCAGAAGCATCAGCTCAGTCGAAAACTAAGAGCTGAAACAGGCTCAGCAAAGATGCCATGAACTGGATTCCCAGCCAGGAGCAGGGGCTCAGGGCTGCCTCGGGGCCCTGCCCGGGTCCCCACGCTGGTCGCAGGCAGGTCTCTCTGGAATCTTCCTGTGAGTCATTCACTGTGACTCTACTTCCCCTCTGTGCTTTCCTTTGCCCTTTAGCAGAGGTAATGCGACCATATCTGCAGAGCTGAGGAGGCCCTTGACCACACAACACTTACGGGGAAAAGGCGAGACCTGTCAACCCGACTTGGTAAGATGCTTCCCAGGTCTCCTGCCTCTGCCTGTTTCCAGCAGGCCTGGGGGACAGGGAAAGAACACGCTCTTCTTGGGCAAATCACCGGGTTTCCCCAGGTCCCTGCTTACTTTTCTGAACAACAGTTGGCAGCACCTGCGTTCCAGACTGTTCTGAATGTGCAGTGCAGCCATAAGCCACAGCTGGGCCTGATCACCATGAACCGGGCTTCTGTCTCTTCTGCTCTTTCTTAAGCTGCAGTTCTCATAGCTGCTCCTTGCTCTGCAAACAGCCTCGGGAATCAAAGCTCCCCTCCAGCAGGTGCCGTAGCTCTCTCTGTGGCCACTTGGCAGGGGGAGCTGGGCTACCTGGGTGATGTCACAGGGGGGCACCTTCCTCATGTCCCTGATCCAGTTCGCCAGGGTCACTTTCAAAGTCGGCCTGACCTGCATTGGGGTTTTAAAGACCCTGCTGCCCTGAAGCTGCTCAGTGCCTTGCCCTACACACATGGGATGGCCAATTCCATTGCTAAGAGCCGTCCCCTCCTGGTTCTGTCCTCCCAGACGCTTTGAGCGGTACAGCTCAGGGCCGCAGCCAGCGTCTCCCAGGTGGAGGGCAAGTTTGCTTTGTCAGGTGACTGACTCATCTTACCCGCTGGTCTCTGGTTCCCTCAATCGAGTGTGGCTCCTCCCCATGGTTCACTGTGACCAGTGACCCCTAGGCAGAAGTGAATGTGTCCCTCCGAGCAAAAGCTTTCAGAAGGTGGTGTGGCCCTGCTGGCCTTCCTGCACCCTTGCTGTCCCTTGCTGGTCAGCACCCAGAGCTTTCTGCCTCTTCAGGAGGCAGTTGCCACTGATGTGAAGCTTTGGGCAAACTTCAAAGTGAGAGCGCTAACTCTCTTGGTCATGCCCCTGGCGAGGAGGCCCTCCACCTGCAGCTCTGGAGCCATCCGCTGCCCGGGGTACTGCTGGCTGCAGTCAGGTCACCACCCGAAGCCCCTTCCCTTCCCATCTGAGCTCCAAGGCCGAGAGGAGAACAAGGCCTCAGGTGCCATCGTCCTTCCAAGTCCCACCTCGCTGCGCCCCTGCAGCTCTCCTCCCAGCACGCGCTCCTTCCCTGTCCTCTTCAACCTGCCGGCCGAGGGCAGAGCCTGAGGAGCTCTGGCAGGCTGAAACTGTCCCAAAGGCAGGGAAGCGGGAAACAGAGACCCTCGAGACGTCTGCAGCCACTTCTCAGGTCTGCATGAAGCTCCAGGTAGGGCCCCTGCTCGTCCCTGCCAGGGTGCACCCTGACTCTAATAGCAGAGGCCAAGCACAGATCTCCCCACGGAGGCCAGAGGAGCCCTGCTCTCTCCTCTGCCTGCTACTAGGAGCGCTTTAATTATCTCCTGCATAAGTCCTCATTAAGGGAGTCTAATTAGGTCAATGCTTGGAGGTGAGTGAGCAGGAAAAGGACAGATTATTCAGGCTTAGGAGGCAGGCCTGAGGGGCACTGAGTGGACAGAGGGGCTAGGGAAAGGGGAAAAGGTGGGTTAGGGTCAAGGCCACACACAGCCTTGTTGGAAATGCCACTGGAAACCAATGACAGAGGAGCATCCCTTGTTTTGTTTGTACAACTGTTGTAAAAATTGCCTGCAAGGAACTCGTATCTAAATCAATGTCCAGTCCCCACCCGTGAGGGAGGACCCTAGAGGGGCAACGAATGGTGCTCCTTTCCAGCTCAGCCACCTTCACTGTGGGACGTGGTGAGGCCAAGAATGGAAACAGTGTCTTCCTGATGAGCACACTATCCTGCTGCTGACCAGGCAGGGCTTTGGGGACTGTGGGAAGCCCAAGAATATAAATGAGCCCAAAACTCAAGGACACAGATGCAACTTTGCTTCCCAAAAGGGTTGGACTGGGTTTGGAGAGAGGCCACCAATCAGGAAATGAGATTTGTGCTCTATTAGGAAGATGACCAGTGTCCCGTTGGGAGACAGGTGGTGAAGGTCAAAAAAACACATGCTCCAGGGTCAGACGAGGAGCCCAGACTCCTTACCATGGGCCACCAGGCAATACTGGCATGGGCGAGCAGGGTTTCTCTGACACAATGCTCTATGGAGGAAAATACGGAAGAGCTTGCAAACATTTCAAAATGATCTGTGGTTAATAATCATAATACCTTCAATAGAAAGACAAAAGCTGAGAATCACATAAGAATTTAAAAATCTGGGGCTGGAGTTGTGGCTCAGTGGCAGAGCACTTGCCTAGCACTGGATTCAATTCTCAGCACCGCTTATAAATACATTTAATAAAGCTCCATCCACAACTAAAAAGAATATTTAAAAATCTGGACAACATGTTAGGAAAAATGTTCAAAAATAAAGGAAACCCAAAGTCAGGTTGATTGGTCAAATCATGCCCAGGGTCCCTGGATTCGTTTTTCTCTCCTAAAATGTTTGTGTTTGTGTTGTTGCATTGCTGTGGTCACAGGACGAGCATGCAGCACCAGCACAAACCCAAGGTCACCTCCACACTGGGCTCTTTGAGGGGAAAGGTGCACTCTCCAGAGTGCGCGGCTGGGCAGAGGTAGGCACCGTCCAGGGGGACTCCTGGTGCCAGAGCTGCCAGCCCAGCGCCGTCCTTCATGAGCTTGGCTCGCTGATCCCCACGCCAGCATGGCGTCCCAAAGGTGAGCCTGCAGGGCCTGCAGGGCCCCTCACACCTGGGTCCCTTCTTCTCAGATTTTCTGTGTATAAAGGAAAAATATGAGACTCATGGTCTCTGTGGCTTTAGGAAAAATCTAAAATTTCCCAAGACATATGTAGAATTGGAATTAAAAACATACATTCTCCAAAATGTCTATTATTGGTTATTTATTACACAGTACAATTATGATTTAAGTACAAGAGGAAAAGAAAAACCACTGTATCTTTGATTCTAATTTGTGGTTAATATTTTTCAATATCCAAGAAATCCTCCCTTTTGATGTTTGTCTTCCAGCCTTTGATTCCCATTTTCAACATTTTCCATGCAATTATTTTCTATTCTGCTGAAGAAGGTCAATGGGAATCATTTTTGCAAAAAAACATCAAGTCATTGCCACATGCGTTTCTGATGTTCTAAACATTCTCTTTGGAGTAAGAGATTGTTTGTGGTCCCATCCTCACTTGAACTCATTAAGGAAATATAAACTGCAAATGTGCCTCTCCTGGGTCTCTGGGTGGTGCCCGGGGAACCTACACTGCAGCTGTGGGAGAGGGGCCCACTGATGCTGACGAGTGGCCCAGTGCACAGAATCCGTTAGGAGAGCCCATGTAGAAGGTGCTCAGCGAGTCCCAGTGACAGCGGAGGAGAACCCACCACCAAGACCTTCTGACTTCGCCTTTGACCTTCACTTCCTTCCTGTTAAAATGCTCAAGCTTTCCTGAAGCTGCTTTGGGAGAGGGGCCCTGAAAAGCCTCATGATTTAAACCACAGATGGGAGAAGGGTGTTCCTACTCAGGCAGTGGTTCTGTATTCCAAAGTCACTACTGCAATTATCTTGTTTAATTCGGGGTAACCATAGCAACTACTTATAATCAGAGATCAGTGAGAAGTGATCACCATGAAAATTAGCTTCACCTTAGGCCATTTTATTTAAAGCATAAATAGACAGAGAAGGGATAAGTTAGGTGCTCTCAACAAAGGGAGGAGTGATGGGGGAAGTGTGTGTGTGGTCTTTATTTCATTTTATTTCATGGGACATAAAACTCAATATAAAATAAAAACACATTTGATGAAAGTACATTTAATAACATATGTACGTAAACTCCAACTATTTCAAGAGACACTTGTTTGGAGAACAAAGTGAGCTTCCCATCACTGCTAAGTATTGGATGGCTGTGCCGACACTCCTGGGGGAGGCCTGCTGAGGGTTCCAGATGCCATCTCTGGGTTCCCAGCCAGCACTACCAACGCAGCTGCATGGTCCTGTGCAAACTTCCCAGCCCTGGGCCTAGGTCTCCCCTTCTGGGTAATGGTGCCAGCCTCACAGGGCTGCTGGTGGAATCAAGCAAACAGATGAATGAGAGTGCTTGGTGTGGATACTTGGTACTTGTAACATGTACTTGGCAGATGCCAGCTGTCACTGCCGTGCCCAGACACCTCAGAAGAGAGGCAGGGAGATGATGGTACTCGAGATTAGAGGTCTGGAGACCTGGTCCAGAAACTAAAGAGGAAATCCCTGCACTCTGAGGTCCAGCCCCTCACCCACAGACTCGGAAGACTCAGCAGACATCGTTTAGAATCCCTCTGCTTCCCCAACCCTCTGCTGCCTCCACCTTCCATCAGGGACTCTGCCTGTCTTGGTCTCATGGACTTTCATGCAGAGCCCTGAAGGTGGGGACAAGTGAATCTGTTTGTCCCAGGAAAGAACTTAGGGGCTCCTGGAGGGTCGTGGAGCTGAGTGGGGCACAGCTGAGTGTCCACCTCTCCGCACACCCTCCCGATGTCCCTTGGAGTTCAGGTTGACCAAGGTGAAGCACTTGCCACCAAGGAAGCCCCACTCAGGCTGGCGTCTGCTTCATGCCCCACCCGTGGCCCTCCCACAGGGCCTTCCTGCTGCACCCAACCGTCCTCCTAGCACCTGGCCACGTCAGCCAGCCTGGAACTGATGGCCTGCACACGGATGTGAGGTTAACTCCTGCTTCTCCTTGAGCTGTGGGCGATGACTTTTGGCAATACAGTCACCAGGCCTTGTGTGAAGAGACTGTGACTCATTTCAGATACTGAAAAATAAAGACACTGCATAGAAACAACACACGCTTCCCCCAACACAGTGGAACACTGGAAGGACCCGAGGTTCTGTGTCTCGTGGGGGATGTGTTGCCTGCTAAGTTCCCGATTCCACTCAGTGGATAATCCGATTAAAGGAAGAGGAACATCTATCTCGTGAAATTTCTAATTTAAATTCAGCAGTTCCGTAGTATTTACCGCGAGCATGGAACCCACAGGGAACACAGGAAGTCACGGCCGTGGAGTCCCTCCTGCGGAGTTCCTACTCACAGGTAGACGGGTGTCCCATGGCCTGGCGATGGCTGGGGTGGCCTGAGGCCTGGGAGGGCACGCAGCTGTCGGATCTCAGGGAAGACTTCAGCAAGCAGAGCATTTTCCTCCTGGAGCAGGAGCAGAGCTTACAAGGTAAAGAAATGAGGTGGTAGCATCTCAGGAGCGGCCGTCATGCCAAGGTCAGGTCTTGTTCTGTCAGGCGGGAGGGCTCAGGTACAGGAACGGATGGCCTCTTCCAGAAGCAGTGGCTGAGCCTCAGAGCAGCACGGGCTTGCTGTTGATGCCATCTGTGGCCAGATAAGAGAAGAGCCAGCTTTGGGTGCAGGTGCTCAAACTCTGGTGCAGAGCCTGGGTTCCCCTGCCCGCTGAGGGCCATCCACGGACGGAGGCAACGTGGGCAGGGATGCAGGGCCCTGACTCCTGGCACACATGGCCATAGTCCAGACCTCCCTGGGGAGAGTGTGAGCAGGACTCCACAGCCCAGGGTGCGCTCTGCAGAGTGAGCACATGGAGGCTGCAGGCGCCCCCTCCTGAAGGCAGAGCTGAGCCACAGCCTGCACTGGCCACCAATGCACGCCCTCTGCTCAGCACACTTCCTCCATCATCTACCTGGCCCTCAAGCATCCTGTGGTGGAAGTGCTGAGATCGATTGTTCCCGTTTTGCCGCTGAGGAACGCAGCTCAGCCAGGGTACGAGCATTCCAAGGCCAGCAAGCGGCAGGTGCAGGCAGCAGCCGTCTGCACCCACGTGCAGAGCCCACATCTCCAGTGACACTGCTGACCAGGATGCTGCAGCTGGGACAACCAGGCTGGGGCTGGCAACTGGCCAGAGGCCATTCATGGCACAGCCCAGGGCAGTGGCAGAGGCGAGCCACATGAGACAGCCCTGAGAAAGCTCCCGGGAGAGAATCTGCACAGCATCGTCTCCGGGTGGGTGTGGTGGGCAAGCAGGGTTCTCAAGGCGACGGGGAGGGAGGCCTTGCATAGCACCATTTTATGACTCTTCTTTGATGGATTTTGCCAACATATTGGAAAGATATCAACCCAATCAAGATCCCAAAATTTACTGGCTCAAGCTCTATTCAGAGGGTTATCTTATTTTACTTATTTAAAATGCTGATAGGTAATTCATCCACAAGTTTCAAAGAACAGAAAGCGTAGTGTGTACCGTAGAAATACCCCTACTTCCTCTGTCGCCATCTGATGAGTTTCCATTTGGTGGTATACCCAAACATATTTCCAGAAATATATCATCAATTTCTGATACGTTCTTCTAGATTATTTGTTTGTAGGGGAGCAAAGACAGTAGTGATCCCATCCTTTTTACACGAATTGAAGCCTGTTAACATGACTGTGATTTCTTACATCATCACACAAACAAAGACCTATCTGGTTCTTTTAAATGGCAGCATAGTATTCCACAGGATAAATAAAACACATTGGCCTATCCTGTTGATGAATATTTACTTATTTTCCTAAAAAGAATACTGCTGCTACAAGAATGTTCTTTCCCTTAAAATTTTTAGTTTATTTGATATCTGCGGAGTATCTGCTTTCTAATTCCAAATGACATAGTTTCATTTCTTTCTTTACTCCTTGGTTGTACTTCCTAAGTTTTCTAGTTTATTAATCTTTGGCAAGAGCCAGATCCTGGCTGTATGATTTATTTCTACACATTTTATTTCATCACGATGCAGACCTCTTTTAGCTATTCTCATTTTTCTGTAATTTCTGAGGTTTACTATTTAGCTAATTCTTAAAAATCTCTTCCTCCAGTTGTAAAGGTTTTTAAAGCTTCAGGTTTGACTTGACACTGTTATTTGTACTTTGATTTGTAGATTTGAGTTATAGTTTCCTGATATTATTTTCTAATCATCTGTAAATTTACTTTGGCGGTAGATTACTTTTTCAAACTCAAAACTATTTGAAAGAGTGCTTTCTGAATACCCCAGAATACTTGGAATTGATGTCTTATTATTTGTTTCCAGCCTATTTGTAGATTTAATACATTGGTTAAATAGTGCAACCTGTGTCGTTTCTACTTTGAGGCATATAATCAAGCTTTCCTTTGGCCTACATAAAACCACATTTTGTAAATATTCCATGGTTATTCTGTGGGGGAGGGCTTGTCTCTATTCAGAGTTCGAAAGGCAGTGTGTCTATTAAACACGTGAATTCCAACGTTCAGATCCTTTTCTTCCTGTCTCATGTCTCCATTTGGCGGATTCTGAATTGATGCACTAACGTCTTTGGTTGGTGCCACCTGTGGATCATTTGCCTGGCGAGTCTGAAGACCGGCAGCCCCTACACTCCAGCGCCAGGCTGTTTGTTCAGCAAGAGGCTCAGGAAGCGCACGCCAAGGTGTGTTTATGGAACCGGAAACCAGGAAGAGCCACGCTCTTCCTTGTTCCCAAGGCAGGCTGTGGGACCGCTTCCCTAACCAGTGGAATCTCTTCAACCACCAAACTGGACCCAACTGCAGGGGCAGCCATCAATTTGCTGGGTTGTTTTACCAATGTGCTCAGCAACTCTGAGATGATCTTTTCCCTAAATGTAATCCAGGCGTTTTTTGTGGAGCTTGTTAGTTCTTCCACGGTGTTAGTCTACAATTTCTTGAATGATGGGGTCACCCTAACAGCATGAGCAGGGACTAATTTTTATCCAGATGCAGTTTCTGTGCTTGGAAAAATTTGCCTTTTCTCTTCCCCCAAAGTTCACTGTAACAATTAAACACTCAGCCGCAGTCATGGTGGTATCAAAGGCGGGTCAAGCCAAACTGCAGCTCACATTTTGCCTTGCTAAATAAATTCACCTACAGAATAAAGAAATTTAATACACTTCACAGTCCTGGGTTCCTATTGATCCATCTCTGGGGTCTGAGATTTTGTGAAGTTTGGAGAGGTAATCAACGGAATTTTTTTTCCTCACTCTTGACATCTCTTTTGTTAAGAATCCTCATGTATACCTTTGTGGCCCTGAGCTACCATTCCATTACCATGAACTCCTGGAAATGGAATTCCTTTGTCCAAGGATGAGGAGCTTAAAACGTTGATATAGAATTTGAAATTGCTCTTTGGAAAGCTCATCGCAAGCCACACATTCAGGTGTAGTGGCGTCTGCAGCTCAGGCCTCACCACGTCAGATATTATCCATCTCAGGCTTCCACTCTGGCAGGAAAAAATTCTTCCTCAGTTGAATTCTCATTTCTTTAATTGCTAGTAAGTTTAAACATTTTCCTAAACTTAATGGCTATTTGTCTTTCACTGCTTACTCATAGGTCCAGTTTCCGTCGGGCTATCTGGGGCTTTTCCTTCTTATGGAAGAGCTGCGTGTAGGAATGTTGACCTTTCGCCACGTTTTTAAGTGAGAGCTTAGCTCGCGGTCGTCCACCTGATCATCCCTCGGGATGTGAAGGCTCCACAGAGCAGCTTGCGGGCGTCCCCCCACCCCCCACTGGTGGCTGCTGACAATGGTACCCACAGAGGCTGAGGGGACACAAACTGACATGAAGGCCATCTCCAGCACTGTTGTCCCCTGTGGCCCGCAGGCTCTGCTCTCTGCTGCCCCCGCTGCCTCTGTAGCCCTGCCACCGCCTTCCAATCAACCCAGAAACTTGTCCACTGCCTCGAAAGCCTGAATGACCCACACTCCAAGTGTAGGACCAACTCGCTTTCAAGTCCTGGCCTCCTTAAAGCCAGTTTTGGTTTTCGGGAACATCTGTGTTGAATCTTCAGGGAAAATAGATGACTTTGCTTTGCTTTGCTTTGGTCTGCGTTCGGGCAACCAGAGAGCAGTTCTGTGGACCGAATGGACAGTCAGGGAGCCGCCTCCCGCTGGCACCCGCTGGAGACTGTACAGTCCAGAGCCTTCACTGCGGATTTCCCTCTGGAGACTGAGGTGGCCCAGATGCACAGGTCCTGTTGTTAGCAGCCTGTAGCCGAGGCCTGCTGGGTGGCCTCTCCCAGGAACCTGTGGGGGTGGAAGCATGCAGCCTGCATCTCCTTCCAGAAGCCACCACAGCCCTTTGGTGGGTGGGTGTTGTGGACTGGGGGCAGGCAGCCCACCTGCCTGCAAAAGCAGTGCCAATAAGCAAGGAAGGCTACAGGTGGCAGACCACGTCTGCCAGTGGCGTGGGGCACAGGCCGTGGAGGGGCAGTGTCCAGGTGCCACGTCTGCAGCGCCCTGTGGAGTGTCAGGTGTGGGTACTTTGGGCTGATCACTTGAGTGACTGCCACACCATCGAGTTCTCACTTGCAGCCAGTTGGTGTCGTCTGGGGGCTCCACAAAGTAGTCATGGAAAGGCACAGTCGACTTCAGGTCATGTGGGTTTCTGGGCAGCGAATGCCATGACCTCACGCAGGGGCTGCCCCTCAGGGGTGGGTGCCAAGGGCCGCACCGGCTTCAGCTGCCTCCATGGAAGGTCGACTTGAGCACGGACTCCATCAACTCACAGGTGAGAGGAACTTGGGGACAGGTCAGGCATGGAGGAGGACACGCGTAAACTCTAGAGCACAGCCAGTTCGACATATCACAGGCCCAAGAGCATCCTGGCAAGACTCCCCAGCTCCCCTCTGAACCTCAGTTCCTGGTTATAACAGAGCCTACCTGGAGGGTCACGGTGCAGAGGAAGCTCACACAGAGCCTGGCCATGGTGGAGCCCGCCACCGGGCGTCACCCACGCTACGGGCACAGGTTCCTCCCTTGTGCTTGCCCTGCAGGTCTGGTTTCAGGGGTTTTCAAACCACTTCTGTATTCTGCTTAAAATCCAATTATAACAGTGTTTGTGGATCTAGATTATGCAAATTTGAAATGACGTGCTATTTTTAAAGTAATGAAATTGAGCTATATGCAGAGATTTCAACACTGTGGTTGGCCCACTTGCCCAGCTGGCGGGCTGGCTTTGAAAGCTGGCCCTTGCTATTGCCTCAGGGTGGCACCGTGGGAGCTGGGGTCAGCCACCCTGGGTTGGGTTCCTTTCTGGGCTTCCTTGGTATTAGTCCATCCCAGGGTGTGTCCATCCACAAAGCCCTCTTCTCAATGTGCCTCACCTTGGCTTCTCTCACTACAGTTCCACTGAATAGCTGATTACACTGTGCTGGGTGTGTGCCAGTCGCTAGGAAGGAATAAGACATAAGACACACTCGATGGAAAGCTCATGGCTACGTCAAGAACACTCTTTAAGTAGATGCCAATGTAGTGGGGGTGGGTCCGCAGGAAGCCCATGGAGGCTGCAGAGAGGCCCAGTGCAGCTTGGAGTTCTTTTCCTGGAGAACTTCCTTCGAGTTCTTTTGCCTTCTAAGAGAACCCACATTGCCCAGGACCCAGGAAATTGCCAGGGGGAAGGGGAGAGAGGAGTGGGACCGGAGAAAAGAATTCAAGGCAGGCCTGATCAAGAAAGGAGAGAGAGGGAGAGAGAGACGAAGATAGAAAGAGAGCGAGAGACTCCTTTTTCCTACTCTTACATTCAATACAAATGCTTTCCCTCTGGTCAACAAAATGTGTGCAGGGGCGTTTTCCCCACCAACAACCCAGTCTCCAGCAGACACTAGCTGGCTGTCCTCCAATTCAACTCGATTCTGACTCCACCTGGAGGCACTGTGGATCCCTCAGGTTAAGGTCTCAGGCTCCAAAACAGCCTCCCAATCCAGGTAGCAGGTTGTCACATAACTCTGACAACTGGCGATGATTTGGGGTGCTACGGCCCCTCCTTGGGCTCAGACACTTCACTAGAGCACCTGGCAGGATTCCCATGCTCTTTGCTCACCCATTTATTATAAAGGGCGTGGCAACAGGCAGACATGAACAGCGGGGGGGGGGGGGGGGGGGACACGCCCTCCCTAGGCAGACTACCCTCCAGGCACCTCCGCGTGTCCGGCTCTCTGGAAGCTCTCTGAACCCAGTCTGTGGCTTTTATGGAGGATCCATCCATCACGTGGATGTGTTTAATTGTATCACTGGCCATTGGAGGTCAGCTCCACCTCAGCCCCTTCCCCTCCCTGGATGTGGGATTGGCATGGTACTTTGTTTTCCCGGCAGCCAGCCCCATCCAGAGGCCAGCCAGGAGCCTACCACAAGCCCCAGTTAGTACCTAAGGCACTCCTCTCACCAAGAAATGGCGAGGGATGCAGGAGCTGTGTGTCTGCAACTGGGGACAGAGACCAAATACAGGGTCAAAAATTTCTCCCAGCACCCTTGTCTACCTGCAGGGTTTTAGGAACTCTGTCAGGAACAGGGAGGGGACCAGCATCTGCATTGCTCATTTCTTTCACTGCAAGCATGAGGACCTGGAGTGTGCAGAGGCTCACACCTGGACCCACGGCCCTGGGGACACTCTCCTTCCTGCCTGGGAGCCCTCCTCTGGCTTCCCTATGAGCTCACAATCAGGGGCAGTTTGTCCTTGCTCAGCAGAAGCTGCTGTAGGGAGGAATCTCAGAGTCTTGGTCCAAGACCTACCTGACTTATCAGCCACTCACTCCCAGGCCTCCCTGGTTCCACGTGCCCACCCTGTCCTCAAGGCTTTGATGGACAGTGGCCCTGTGACCAACAAGACTGAAGTCACCATCCGAAGGGCCCTGAGCTTTGCAGCCAGTGGTTTCTCATCTCCTGGGTGCTGGCAAAACCCCTCCACTTTCTGCTGTTTGTGAAGAGCTAGCTGGAAAGCCCCCTGTGCTCCATCTCTGTGCCAATCTCCTTTCTACACTGGCAAAGCTGACCCCAACGCCCATGCCCAGCTCCACTGTCCTTTTCAGCTTTCTTCCGCACACTCAGTGAATCAGGGATATTTTCAGTTCCGCCTTGCAAACGCTCTGCTTTCCAAGGTCAGAATTTGTTTAGAAGCCTTTTGCGCTCCCTGGCTTATTACAGGGAGGGTCTTTTTAAGAAAATAGACTTCAAAGAAACAATGGCTGCCCTGCTCTGCCTGAGCCTTAGCTGCATTCCCTCCCACCCTGGGCCCTGTGCTCCCATGAGCTCTCCTCTGCTCATCCCAGCTGCCCACGACTCGAGCACAGGTCCAAGAGTCACTAGCCCTCCTGCACGTTCCCTTCCCCAGCTGCAAACAGAAGCTGACACCGAAGACGCCAGATGCAAGATGACATGTGGCACAGTGCTGGGCATGGAGGACGTAACGGACATGCCCTGATGATAAATGACATGTTTACGTGTTTGAAAAAACACTAACCGTAGTTACACACTCTTCTTGTTTACAAAGTGTGGAGTTTTTGTGGGGTTTTTTTGGTACTGAAGATTAAACTCAGGGGCACTCGACCACTGAGCCACATCCCCAGCCCTATTTTGTGTTTTATGTAGAGATAGGGTCTCACTGAGTTGCTCAGCGCCTCGCCTTTGCTGAGGCTGGCTTTGAACTCGTGATCCTCCTGTCTCAGCCTCCCTAAGTTCTGGGATTACAGGCATGTGCCACCACACCCGGCTTATGGAGGAGTTTTTACAAGGTTTTAAAGTAGCATTGTACCCGTGTCTCCGTATAGCTCAGTTTCTTTGCCGTGAGAAGCTCCATGTGATAATCTCAGGGCTCCGCTCCATGTTGACATTCTTCTTGTTGTACCATATTTTAAGTGAAAAAGGCTGTAAGTTGTTTTTAGTATTTTTATTCATGAGTCTTGCTAGGCTGCCAGGTAGTTGGTTTCTAGCCCTGAGTGTTCACTGTGAGCCTCTTGCTGATGCCCGGGTCCTGGGCCACGTGTCAGGTGGAGGCTTTACCCCAGCCTCCTCTCCCCCACACCCAGTGCTGGGGTCCCTGGGCTCAGTCCTCAGGGAGGCTGGGCAGTGCTTTCAGAATAGCAAACCAAAAACACTTCCCATTTGTTACAATTCTTTTTTTTTTAAGTAAGCAATTTCTTCGAGTCTCTCTGAAATGAGACCCACTGGTTCTCATTAATGCGTGACAAAACAGCTAGAGAAGGGCCACCCAGCTGGGAAGGGAGGACTCACCGAGGCAACGTCTTTGGCACCCGGAGCAGCTCCCAGTCAGGTCCCCGGTCACAAGGGAAGGAGCCCAGGCTCTTCAGTGCTCTGTGCTCAAGATGCTGGGCAGTTGGCGGATTCAAGGCTTTTTCCACTTTGACGCTTTTGAAAAGATGGAATTGTGAGGGGCTGGGGCTGTAGCTCAGTGGTAGAGCACTTGCCTAGCATGTGTGAGGCACTGGGTTCAAGCCTCAGCACCATACATAAATAGTAAATGAATAAAATAAAAAATCTATCAACACCAAAAAAAAAAAATTAAAAAAAAAAAGAAAAGATGGAATTACGAGGACATGACCCAGATGTGAGTTGAGAAGTGCCTGTACTTCTTCACCCAGATCTCATGGCCTTCTAGAGACTTGCCCCGATGCCCCTTTGGTGATTGACACATGTGGGTGTGACAGCTAGGTCAGGCTTCCTGACTCCATCACCACAGAGAATCCACCACAGCCAAGAGTCAGCAGGTTCAGGGCTGTCTTCTCTCTAGAGCACAGAAGGCAGCCCCTGACTTTGAGTAAATGATAGCTGCAAAAGAAAAGTGCTCTCAGTGAGGCTTCCCTGGCATGACCAACAGGACAGACAAAACCAAGTCCTGCCTCGTCACGTGCGTGAATTGAAGTGTCAGTCACACACAACTAGACAGGCAGTCATGAGTTTTCAGATCTGTGCCAGAGTCGGAGACCAGACTGCAGGGAGGACCTGGGGGAGGAGGGCAGCGTGGCCCTGCTGGGGACCAGTCCAGTGGCCGCATCCTCCCACACACTGGAAATCCCCAGCCTATAGGACTCGTTTATTTGACTTTATGTGTATCTGTTTGTTTTTTTAAAAATCATACTCAATGCCCAAACAAGAACACAAAAATGTTAGCTGTTCATTTTTTGTTTTTGTTTTTCTGATTGATTTTGCAGGACTGGAGATGAATCCAGGGCCTTGCACGTACTAGGCAAGCGCCCTGCCACGAAGCCCCAGCCCCAGCCCTGATTATCGTCTAAGAAACTATGATTCCTATTTGCTTTTCCAAGATGGCCTGCTTTGTTTTAAAGCAACACTGGAACCAGGCCGTGGAGGTGCCATCACAGCCTCCCAAGGTGGCTCTTCCTGACGTCCAGGTTCTTGGGCGGGGTGCCAGATGGCAGCAGACAAAGCCTCCTTCAGAGAAGCAGCTTTCTGCCAAATTCTGGACAGCAATGGCCCAGCTTAGCCTTCAGACCTCACAACAGAATCCCTTGCATCCACCCTGAAGGGCACCGAGCCTCTCAGCCTGTGTCTGTGCAGGTTTGGGACACAGATCAGGAGCCACCTTCTGTGTTCCGGGACAGGACCAGTTCCCAGAAACACAGGCAGCTGCCACTGTCACCCAGTATCATCCCTGCTCCATCAGGGCTGACTGGGGACAAAGGTGGGAAGAGAAAAAAGGATAAAGGAAGAAGAGGAGATGACAGAAGACAGGCATGGGAGAAAGGGACAAAGAGAAGGCTGGCACTCCAGGACCCCAAGCGCTGGGGTCTTCCTGGAACCTCAAGGGCAAAGCCTGTCTTCTTTGCTTTCTTCTTTTCTTTCCCACTTTTTCTCTTCTTCTTTCCTTGCTTCTTTCCCTCCTCCCTCCCTTTCTCCTCCCTCTTCCTTTCTAACTGTCTCTCTCTCTCCTTCAGAGCCTCCAGGAAGAGTTGGTGATGCTTTATTCCAAGGAATTATGATCAGGTTTTGAACTCTTGACATGCACAGTGTTTCGGAAGCACAATGGGTTTATTATCTATTTTCCAAACAGCAATAATTAGATCACTCTAGATAACTAATGCCATGTTTTCAGAAGTCTCGAGCAGATGATAAGCTAATATTTGTACAGATGACCTTAAAACTGTGACAGCTAAGCAGCTCTTGGAGAGGTGCCCAGAAAAGCACCAGTTCTTCAAGGATTTAGCAATGCCATGTGGAAAGGAACTTTCAGAATTCCTTTAAAAATATGTTTTCAGCTTTGCAAATCACTATGTTAGAGTAACTGTGGAATTATTCTTTGACAGTGTAATTACATTTTAATTGTGTGGCAATTATGTGTTCAGTAGTAATTAAGGGGAAGTGCGGCAGCCAATCAGCTGCTCCAGGGTGAAACGTGCAGCCTGGCTCACGGGGGGAGACTTCGCTTTCCTTGTGGCCATTCAAACCCTGTGGTTGTACCTAAGCCTCGGCAAAGATGGTGGGGACACTCTCCAAGGCACTTGGACACTCAAACACCCCAAAGAAGCAGCCATTGTCTGTCAGAAGCCTAGCTAGAGGCTGTTTTACAAAATGTTCTGAAGACAATTTTAGGAAAACATTTCCTGTTGTGCAATCAGCTCCCCTGGGACAATCAAGTCTACAGAGAAAAAAGGAAGCTCTTTGTGGGGGGTGGGGCGGGTGCAGGAGCCCTGTCCAAGCTTCTCCTTAGATGATCCCATTTAGAACATTCCCCTTTTATTTCTCCTCTAAATGTTAAGTGATTCAGACTCTAAACCACAGTCTAGCACAAGCGCACAATGACACGGTCCTTGTCCCAAAGGACCATTGTCCCCTGCCAGGCCCATTTTCTACATTTCACATTCCCTTGACTCACAGATCTGGTCTGGGCCCCGCAGAAGCCACAATCTTCACTGGAAACCATTTTCCTAAGCAAAGACTTTCTAACATTCTGAACACGTCACCTCTATTGTGACCTTCAACCTCAAGGGGCTGCCCGGGTCTGTGTCTTTAAGGAGGTCTGTCGTGGACACACATGGACAGCCATGGAAAGAACTTGAGTCTTCTGCTCACTCCCCTGGAGGAGCTCCTGGCCTGCCCCGGGCGCTGCCCCAGGGTGTGGAAAGCTGCTGGTCAGCCTCCTCGGCAGGTCCCATACCACCAGGAGCAGTGCGGGCACTGTCTGGTGAAGGAGCTGCTGGTTCTCTCAGGTGAAGCTGGCCTGGGTACCATGACGAGATGGCCATGCTGTCCCTGGGGTCCCTGCCAGGCCCCGCACAAGCTCTGGGAAGGCCTCACCCTGTGTGTCTGGCTTTACCCTGCACCACATAACCTTTGTGTGCAGGGAATGACATTTTCATCCTGTAATACAATAGCATCCTGGACTCCCAAAGCCCACTCCTATTCTCAGGGTGTCTGGACGCCAAGTAAGAGCCCCTCTGCAAGGAGCTGGCCAGATCTGGGCAGGCTGACTGTAGCCTCACATCACCCTCCACCCGTCCTTCTTCAGAGAGGCCAGCAACATTCACTGCAGGATGGCTACAAGTTCCTGTGGTGAGAAGAGGTGCTGAGGCTCCCACTGGCCAGTGTTAGGCGGCTGACCCTGGGTCCTGGCCACCCTGGCTTGAAGTCTGCCGCTGGTCCAGGGCAGCAGACAGTGAGCAGGGTCCTTCCAGATTCCGCAGGTCTGACCCAGGCAGGACAGGAAGGTGCTTCCTTGTGCACAGAGTGAATTCACAAACTGGGGAATGTATTTTCTAATGAAAATTTTTAGGTAACATGCCCTGTCACTGAAAATGTGCACAATTTTGTTTAATTGTTTCCAGGAATCTATCGATGAGGCTCCATCAGAGCTGCCATCAAAGATTGAACTTTGAGGCTGTTTATTTCAACTTTACTTGAAAAAGTTTCATAAAAACTAAAATTGAAAACAACCTAGATAGCTTAAAGTATGGAGATGACTGGGAAATTAACATATTCCTTTATGTGGTCATTGAAATTCACGTTTTCAATGACATGAGAAATTCCACATGGAGTAAGTGAAATGAAAAAATGGACATAAAACTGTATTTAGTGCATCAATTTTGTGTAAAGCAAGAAATGATAAGAACGAGTCTATCTGGCTAGAGACATCATTGGTGATTTACAGCATTTCTCAAAGTATCTGCAGGGTCCACTGAGATCTTGTAGAGAATCTAAGAAATTCTCTATGGCACATTTGAAGGTATCAAAATAAAAATGAACATGTATAGCAATGAATCTAAAATGTCTGGATGCCAGAATTAAGAAGGAAATGTTCTGATGCAATTAGATTAAAAGCAGTACAAGGAAAAAGGAAAAGAAAGAAATCTGACAAGACCCAAACGAAATGACCAGAGATGATAGAAAAGAAGCCAGGGAGAGCAGAAGAAGGCGATATCTGATCTGGAGCCGAGGAGGCTGAAGTCTATTGAGAAGAAAAGTGTTGTGAGAAATCCTGGAGTTCTAAATGAAGGAACCTCAGGACCAGGAAGGGACATCTCCTGAACAGGGGAGCAGGGCCTGGACTCAGGTGTGAACTGGGGCTCCCACACTGGCCGGGCTGTAGCCAGAGGACTTGGTAGATGCCAGCAGGCTGCTCCTAGTGCCTCTTTGTTCTCCTGAACGACAGGAAATGCTGCTGAGGACCTCACAGGTTGTTGTGGAATTCAATGAGAGCGCTCACACAATCACGAGTAGGAACAGCCGCCCCATAAAGTCCCTTCTCCTTTCATGTGCTGACCAGCTTGGCAAAAGTACATGCAAAAGAAAAGTCACTGGACACACAAATCCCCTTGGCACTTGCGATTGTGACTCACCGTGGTCCACATGCAGACATGGCTGCCACTCGGCTGCTGGCTGGGGGTTGCCAGAGACACGGAAGGGTTCCAGAAACCGTGAAGCGTTTTTCAAGACACAAAGTGATATTTATGGGAAATGATTATGTGTTGCCCAAGTTCATAAATTTTAAAGTAGAAATATTTCAATCCACATTTATGACCCCAATACGTGTTCTTTTATTAGTCAAATTTTTAAAAAACAGAAACTCCCTTCCTCTCAACACCTGCAGATGCCATCCTGAATAGCAGTTATAAAACTAATGAAATAAAAACTTTAATAGTAAATTATTTTGGAAAATAAAATGTTATATATTGATATAAAATTATAATAATAAACCATATCTTGCCTAAAATATAGAATATTAGTGTTTAGATGTAGGATTAATTTATGTAATAAGAAATGTAATAAGATTACATTTTAAAATTAATTTATGTAATAATTTCAATGTAATAAGAAAAAAATCACAAAAGAGACATTCATAAGATTTGGCAATTTAAAAAAATGTTTAAAATACATAAGTCAGGATATACTGGGGTAAAATATTCCCAGAAAATATTCAGAGTCCATAAAAAGCTCACAGAAATTCATTAGAAAAAAAAGAAGACTCAACAGATAAGTGGGCAAAAGACTTCAGCCTGCAGGGCATTCTACATTATTAACAACACTAAACAGGAATAAAATTAAACATATAAAATACAAATAAAAAACATGATATAAACATGATATGTGTTATAATACAAATATGTGCTATATAATATATATTAAACATATGTATTAAACCTGTATTGTAAATATAACATATACTTATATTTACAAATATAAAATTAAACATACAGACATTCTCCAATGTGTCTGCAGGGCTCCAGCACCCAGCACCTGGGACCTGCACAGTCCCCTTCCCTGGGGGAGAGCCTTCTGGTCCCGTGGGACAGATGGGAACAAACTGCAGGCAGGTGCAATGGCTCATCGGCCAGGCCCCGCCCAGGAAGCGACTCCGCCAGGGCTCAAGGTTAGGATCCCCATTCTCTAGATCATTTTATTACACAGCCAAGGTGGGGGAAGCAGATGTGCAGATGCAGCAAGCTTTGCAGTGGTTAACAATCAAAACTGCCAACAGTGTGGGGAGGCTGGAATACACAAGCCGCACCAGCGGCAGAACTTCTTCACTGTCGTTTAATTTATAATGAAGCCGGGCTTGGGCCACTTGAAGGATGCCTGGCCGCCTGGAGAGGACAGAGCGCGCACCGCATCTGCAGTGATGGCATCACACATGCATGCAGGCGACAGGGACAGAGGCGGGAGTAACAGCAGCTGTCGTGAGGTTAAACTGCACTACAGGCATCACCTGGGGTTCAAGTTGAGAAGAAAAGGACACAGGGTTCCAGTCTCTGAGTCCCCCCATAACAGCAGCTCTTCTCTCATCGCAGAGGTTTCTGGGGCTCAGGAGCCCCCAGCGCACCCACCCCTTGAGGTTGCTTGCTGCTTATGTCACCTCCTTTGGAGCAAGCTCCCGGCACCTACCCACACCTATTACAGCAACCCTGCAGATGAAGTTCAACTAGCTCAGAGTGCTTGCCAGAAAATGCAATTATTTCCTTCCCTAAATACTGCAACTTTTAACCCAGAATTCCCTGTTACAAGCTCAGTATTCCAGAGCGTCATACAGGGGGAGCTTGCTGGGTCATCTTTTCATGTTGAAAGAAAACGTACAGCAAGCAGCACATGCCTGTTAATACAATGTCCAGCTGAGGCTGTGACTCAGTGGCAGAGCGCTTGCCTAGCAAGTGTGAGGCACTGGGTTTGACTCTCAGCATCGCACATAATAAAATAAATAAAGGTCCATTGACAACTAAAAAAATATTTAAAAAAAAAAAACCATGTCTGAGAACTTTGCTGAGAATCTCAATTCCAAGAGTCCATTGCAACAATGTCATTTTTTCAATGTACACATCTTTGTGAGTAAAAATTTTAGTACAAAACATCCTGATGAGAAGTTGTCTGACCTGTAAAATGGCCCTTGGAAGTAACTTTTGCTGAGGTTTTTGTCCTGTGAGGGTGCTAGGTAGGGATGGAACCAGGGCCTCGCATGGTAAGTACACTGGACTCCGAGGTGCCCCAGCCTGAGCAGTGAGCCCTGTATTTACCCCCACTTTACCCATGCACATCCTGAGGCCGTTGTGGGTGGTGTAACTTGCTTCAGGTTGCCAGCTTTAAAAAGAACTGCAAGAAAAAGACATTCTGAGGAAAGACACTGAGAAGCTGCTAAGCACGGCTCTGAGGCTCACGCCAGCCCTTTGCTACTGGTAAGGAGGCTCACGTCTGCTGACACTTTGCTCTTTTCAAGGCAGTGGCTTGTGTCAGCTGCACCCTCTAAACTTTCTGGGGCTAGATCTGATCTGCCTTATTGATTTGTGTCCCAGTGAACGGAAGGCTGACAGATACACCCAGAAACAGCAGGTGATCGCCCTGCGCCCAGCACAGCCTCTCCATGCGCCTGCTCCCTGGAATCCCTCTCCCATCAGCTCCTTCGGCACTGAGCATGGGATGCCTGTTGTAGAGACAGACACAGGAACTACAGCGGAGGGGATTTTAGTGAATCCTCAGCTCTCAGAGCCAGCACGTGGGAAAGCAGGGCTTGTGCTCCTCAGTCTGGGTCTGAATCCTCAACCAGCACACTCGGGCACTGAGGTGGCTATTGTCAGCATGTGGTCTCTGGACCAGGAGATCTCACCTTAGCCTCTGTATCAGAGCTGCCGGAGGCGTGGGCCCAGGAATCTGCCCTCCCTGGGGGCACTTTGATGCTCTCACCCAGGTATCTTTATCTACACCCACATCTGTGGCTGTTTATCTACATCTAGGCTCATGTATAATCCACAGTGACATCTTTATCTACCTCTGTATCTATGTTTCATTGCATCTTATCTCCATCTACCTCCCTGCACCTGTATTTGGAAGTCCCTATATCTCGATGTCTGGCGGCTGTGGAGGACAAGACAGGGGTGCAACTGTGTTAACTCCTAATTCCACGCGCTTCAATCCACCATATCAGCTGGTCTCAGTCCCTCCAGAACATTGAATGGCTCGGAGAGTTTAAAAATAACTCATCAACAACATAAACAGAGAACACAAAGAGACAAAACATACTGTCCAGGCCCAGCCCAGGACAATGGTGCCTGAGTCTCTGGGGTGGTGCCAGGCACTGCCTTTGTCAAAAGCTTCCAGATGCCAAGCAGCTGCCTCCCTGGTGGGTCATTGGCAGCAGTAGGTTTTCATCTAGAGCCAGCCTGGAAAGCAGACTGGAAGCAGCATGTGGGTGGGCTGTGACTGGGGGTCCCTGCAGGGACCAGCCCCAGACAGGGGGAGGGCTTAGGCCCTGTGTTTGTTGGACCCCCAGTTCTTGGACTGAGGCCATGCTAAGGGTTCATCTCTGGCTGGTCGGGCTTCCTAGAGGACGTTCTCCTGTCCTCCTGCCTGGAGGCAGTGTGTGGAGTCAGGTGAGGAATGGGCCTGAGCCAGGGGTCTGTGCCATCTGGGGCCACTTTCCCGTCAGGGAGCTCCTCTGCCTTCCCTGTGGGGCTTCACCTGCTTGTACAGCCTCATGGCTGTTCCCTCTTATTTCATGTTATCCTTGAAGGTTTGCACTTTTAAAAAATTAAACACACAAGCACATACTTTTTTATTATTTCAGTGATAGGCTGCTTCTGGTGTGAAAACTGTGCAGAACTTCCTACCAGGCTCCTTCACCCCAGCCTTTGTTCACACTGCCTGCAGCCCCTGGAGAAGCAGCGTCTTCCACACTCTCCTCCCACAATCCACCACAGCACCCAGCAGCGTCCACAGCAGAGGTGGGTCGCCTGCTTTCTGTCCTTTCTCTCGCTCCTCGACCACAGTGCAGCTCTGACACGCTGGGAGCCTCGATGGAAAGCATGTCGAGTCCACGGGGTGTTGGGCAAATCGATTTTTGTGGCAAACTTTTGGAACCTGAAGCAGCCACAGAAATCATGGGTAGGAAAAAACGCCACCATTTGCCATAATGAGCTCTGGGCAGGTGAGCACGGCTTTCTGGACTGAATTCCCTGAACATCACCCTTCCTAGGGAGCAGTGGGTGCAGGTTCTGGTCCCCTCACCACCATGAACAGGTAAGTACCTCGGTCTGTGGGATGCTGACTGGACACCACGCAGGACGAGCTCTGTGCTGCCAGCCTCCCTCCCATGGCTGCTGGCCTCACCACCCCCTCTTTCCCTGCAGAAGCTTCCTCTTATCCTACTTAGCAACTGAAAGTGACAGGACAAGAATTCAGAAACCTGACCTTTTATACTAAGGCCACCCCGGGCTGGCTCAGGCAGGGGGAGTGTGCATCCGGATTTGTTTCTCCTTGCACAGTGATGAAGTGGAACAAATTCCTTCTACCTCTAATATTTTGTGTTCCTTTGGGAGCTCTGAACCTCAGTGTTGTGTTTTGTTTCCACCTTGAATGCCACTGTGCCTTCCTTGCTTGATGACAAGAAGCCTGAGGGGGGGTGACCAGGAGGGAAGGAGGGGTCTGAGATCCCAGCAGTCCCCTCAACAAGAGCAACATACCGAGAGAAATTGAGGAATACAACACACATACTCAAGGGAAGGAAAGAAGGTTCCAAACACATTCAGAGGGAAACCAATAGGTTATAAGGAACACGTGTTAGTTATCTACTCCTGCATGACAAACTGCCCCCAAACTTAGTGTTTTATTTATTTCTATTTATTTATTTATTCTAACCAGTTATACATGACAGCAGAATGCTCTTCAATTCACTGTACACAAATGGAACACAATTTTTCACTTGTCTGGCTGTACACGAAGTAGGGTCACACCATTCGTGCAATCACACACGTACCTAGGGGAATGATGTCTGTCTCATTTTACCATCTTTCCTACCTCTCCCCCACCGCTCCCTCCGCTTTGCCCAATCCAAAGCTCCTCCACTCATCCCACGCCCTCTCCCCCATTATGGATCAGCATCCACTTATCAGAGAGAACATTTGGCCTTTGTTTTTGGGGGGATTGGCTTACTTCACTTAGCATTATATTCTCCAACTCCATCCATTTACCTGCAAATGCCATGGTTTTATTCTCATTTAATGCTGAGTAAAATTCCATTGTGTATAGACACCAGTTTCTTTATCCATTCATCTGTTGAAGGGCATCTAGGTTGGTTCCACAGTTTGGCTATTGTGAATTGAGCTGCTATAAACCTTGATGTGGCTGTGTCACTGTAGCATGTTGTTTTTAAGTCTTTTGGGTATAGACCAAGGAGTGGGATCACTGGGTCAAAGGGTGGTTCCATTCCACAGTGTTTTAAGCCAACATGCTTTGCAGGACTTCTGTTGATCAGAAATCAGTTTCATCAATATCTACTAAGGTGTCTGCAAGTTGTCAGCATGGTGTTTAGCAATGGAGCATCAATGGGGAAGCTCTGGCTTTGGCCTCAGGACTTTCAGTGGCACATGCCAGCGTCTGTTGTCTGGAGGCCACCATGGGTTCCTGCTGGACCTTTCCAACACAGCTGCATGCTTCATCAAAGCGTGCAAGCAGCAGAGCCATCCAGAGAACCATGTCCCAGACACCACCATGCTGAGCCATCAAACCCCTTCATGTGGGCCACATCCTACTGGTCAGAAGCAGGTGGCCAAATTCAGACCACACGCAAGCGGAGGGGGCTCTCTGCCCTCCTGGAAGTGAGTCTTAGGTAGTGTAGGGTCTTGATGATAGCCAACCTTGTCCAGAAGCCACAGTGCTAGGTCACTGTCCTGGGGCTGCTCTCATAAGTCATATGTCACCCAACAACAGGATCTGC
Organism: Geosciurus inauris; assembly: GCA_004024805.1. Taxonomy (NCBI): domain Eukaryota; kingdom Metazoa; phylum Chordata; class Mammalia; order Rodentia; family Sciuridae; genus Geosciurus; species Geosciurus inauris. The sequence continues at coordinate 44,426 of PVHX01003761.1, forward strand.
CATTCCTGCCATCATGGTCTCTCTCCACATCCTCTCCTCTCCTGGGCTGTGGCCAAGGGCTCCCCTTCAGGTGCAGCATGGCAGGGAGCTTCCAGGGACTTCCCCAGCACCCCCGTCAGGGCCATGTGTGGGTTCTACATCTGATGGCCACCTCTGACAAGTGGGCTGTTTCCCCTCCGCCTCACCTTGCTGGGCATCTCCCTTCTCTGCTTCACCCGCTGTACCCTCCATCTCACCAGCAGGGCCCGCACCCACCTCTGCACTTACACTTACTCCCTTGCTAAAATAACCATGTGCTCACTTTCTAGGCTCGACATGTCTGCTAGAAACAGCTATGGAGGGAACAAGAGGCAGACCACATATTCAGGGAGGTAAAAAAAAATCACTTTTAGCCAGAGGAGGTGGCACACACCTTTAATCCCAGTGACTTGGGCGGCTGAGGCAGGAGGATCGCAAGTTTGAAGCCAGCCTCAGCAACTTAGTGAGACCCTGTTTCAAAATTTAAAAAATAATAATAATAAAACACTGAGGATATAGTTTAGCAGTAGAGCACTCCAGGTTCAATTCTCAGTACAAAAGAAGAAGGAGAAGGAGAAAAGAAAAGAAAAATCACTTTAACTTCCTAAAAGTGACAGCACTGGAACCATGCCAAGGGGAAGGGTACACTGACAAGGTGAGGTGGTGGATGCCATGGGTCCACCCTCCTTGTGCATAGACACCACTGTCCCAGGCCCATGGTCTTGTCCCACCAGGCTGGCCAGCACCCTCCAGCCCAGCATTCCTAATTGCACACCTTGGTGGTCATCCAGGTCAGGGTGACTGAGGGCCCTGCCTGGACATTCTGGCAGAGTTTGGAGACCACTTTCCCTTCTCCTTCGACTTGCAATCGTCCTGTCCTAGCCAGTCCTCTCTCCGCCTCTCTCCAGAGGCACACCAAGTCACTGCACATCCCTTAGAACGCCTGCCTTCAATTCCCAGGACCAGAGAGTGTCAGGAAATCCTGCCCCAGCCCTGGCCTGAGGCCTGGGCCTCCAGGGCTGCTGTGGGCTCTGATGGACAGAAGGGTAGAGAGCTACTGGGAGGAAAGTCATGATTCATACCTCAGAAAGTTATTTCGCCATTCTGAAGAATGACCTCATGGAATTTTCAGAATTTCAGAAATTCCTCATGGAATTTCAAATCAGGCTGCAGAAAGAAGGTTCTAGAAGGACCCATGGCTGTGACTTGAGCTCCACTTCTGGAGCCTTGACATCTCCCTTGGGAAATGATACGAAGTGACAAGAACATGTCCTCAGAGGCCAGTGTATTCCACAGAAAATTAAAGCCACAGTCGTGTGAAGAAAAGTAATTTAAAAAATTGGGAGCAGCAAGAGGCCTTGGAGATGGCCAGTTCACTCTCCTGTTGGACATGATGTCCAGGGCCTGCAGAGTGAGGCTGCTTATCCAGCCTGGCAGTGCTTCCCACCTGCCCAAACACCAGGCCTCTCAGCAAGCCCAAGGCCAGCCAGGGAGACACTCTCTCGTCACCCAGATGTGCTCCTGCTTGGCCACTGGGAAGGGGGGGCAGCCAGAAGTGACATCAGCAGAGCAGGAGTTGGCTGGGTTGGCTTTAGAAGGAGGTTTCCAGACACATACCCAGCACTTCACAACACAGGCAAGCTTCCCAAAGGTGGGTTTCACAAAACGCCAGTCCATGAAGAGGTAACAGAGAGCTTTAGAACAAGAGGAAGCCAGCATGGGGAACATTCCTGCTGTCTCTGGAAAACGCAGAGACCACAGCAGGATAAATGTGACAAAAAGAAGTCCCTCTGCCCACCAGGGGAGGGAGGACCAGACGTCTCTGTACAGCTGAGCCGGGGACCAGGCCTCACCAGAGGGCAAGGACGCCTCCCCAGGCCAGGCTGTTCCCATGGTCCCAAAGCACCCCGTCTTCCAGGAGACAGACAGGTGACCACCAGCCTGCGGATGATGGCATGGTGCAGCTCAGCCTGTCTGGGGCTGTGCAACAAAGGGTCATTTAGCAGGAAGCACAGGTAAGCACTCACCGAGCACCACTGCCCAGCCTCAGTGACAGACAAGTGACAACAAGCAGTCCTTCTCTCTCCAGAGAGTTTGCCACCTCACCACTCTGGACTTACTTCTGGGCAGATGCAAAAGACTTCAGGAGCCACAGGTGTACCTCTATCTCCTGCCAGCCGGGTGTTGGTGGCAGTCAGGGTCTCCAGGAGAGGAATGCCACCTTCAGACCTCCTGCTTGGCACCAGGTCTCCCATCCCTACAGCTCCTGAGCTCAAGGTGGGAGCTGGTGACGGTGGCCAAGGAGACCTGGAGGACGTCGGGAGAAGCGGCTCAGGAAATACGTTCACATAAACGAGAACTATGCACAAAGTTTCCAGGGGCCAATTTTTTCGGAAGCCCTGGCGAGACCGAGGGAAGCCGAGCCCACATGTTGGGCAGCCCCCTAACCACACCTCACATCTCCCGTCCCCTACACCTCTTTCTTCATACTCACAGTAAAGATAATTGCCCAAATATTCTCAGACAGAGAGAGCATGGTATGGCTTTTTAAGAATGACAACAGTTAAGAGAATTTCAAGAGCATCTTTTCCAGGTTGCAGAGCCCTCTGCTGAATTAGGTTAAGTTCAATGTTGCAAACTTGGGGAAAAATAAAAACAGTCCAAGCCCTTTGACCAAACTACATGTCCAGATCTTTACTAAAGAAAGAATGTTGCTGTGTGCACTCAATACAGACCAAGAGGTAGTTTTAGGCAGTAATTTAGAACAATAATAGACACAAGGAGAAGGAGGAGGAGGAAGGGGAGGGGGAGGAGGAGGGAGAGAAGGAAGAGGAGGAGGAGGAGAGGGAGGGGAGGGGTGCGAGAAGAGGAGGAGAAGAAGCAGAAGAAAAGGAGGAAGAGGAAACGTGACTCAGTAGATACAGAAAAAGTATTGAGTAATGCTCCATATGTACTCATGAAAAATTCTCAGCAAACTGAGAGAAGAGAGTATCCTTAACTTGAAAAAAATGTATGCCAAACAATTTCAATTCCTGATGAAAAGACTGTGAACACTTTTCTTGTTAAAACAAGACAAGAATGCCCATTTTTACTAGTACTAGATAATGTCAGAGGTCTTGGGCAACAGAACAAGGAAAGAAAACAAAGAATATAAGAATTAAAGAGGAAGAGAAAAAACCATCACTGAATGATCCTCTACCTAGAAAACCCAATGGGCTTTTTAAAGTATTGCTGCCAAAAGACGAGGTACTGTTATGAGGGTGTCAGTCATCACCAAACCGCTACATAAATCCAACGCAGTTCCAACCAAAGCTTCACTCAGATTTTTTTAGAAGCTCCGTAACTTATTTTTAAAGTATATGGAGAAATAAAAGTCCATGAACATTTAAGTCAGTCTTAGAAAAAAGAAACAGATGAGTTTCCTTAATAGATATGAAGCCATACTTCAAGGTCATGGGAACCCGGCACCGAGTCTGGAAAGACAAAGAGATGAGTGGGCAGAAGAGAGAGCTCAGGAAAAACATGCATTGTGGGAATTTAATGCAAGTTAGTGACACATAGTGGAGGAGAGGATAAATTTAGCAGATGATCCTGGGAAAAGTGGCTCACTCCAGAAAAAAAAAATTAAATTAGATGCCAGTGCCACACCATATGTGAGAGCAGACTCTGTTCAGATGTTTTTTTAATGAGACAGATAAAATTATAAAGTTAAGAGAAGAAACTAGCATCATATCTCATGAGATGGGTCAGGAACGTCCCTCTGAAATAAGACCTCCAAGACCAGAAACTAATCAGTAAAAATCATCACAATAAAATGAAGGATTTGTATTCGAGGAAGGATAAAATGGACCAAATTGTTAGATGACACAATCGCTGTGGCTAACGCTGTCAAGAGAGGCACTCGTAGGATGTGCAAGAAATGCTTATGAATTTACTGGGAAAATGCAACAATAAAGAACACCGTAGCGGGGGCTGGGGCTGTGGCTCAGTGGTAGAGCGTTTGCCTCGCATGCGTGGGGCCCTGGGTTCGATCCTCAGCACCACATACAAAGCAATAAAATAAAGACATTGTGTCCATCCACAACTAAAAAAATATTTAAAAAAAAAGAACACCGTAGCGAAAGAATACGAAGGTGAGACGACGAGGAGGAAACCCCACAGCTCAGAAGCACAATTGCCCCGATTATTTAGTGGGAATCAGAAGGAAAAAAATGCAAACTCAAACAACTAAAAGAGGAAAAGTGGGATCGGATGGAGGCCCTGCAGAGAGGGCAGAGGGGACCAGCCTTTCCTGTGACCCAGCCTGACTGGCCAAATTGGAGGCCAGCACTCCTCAGCACTCCTCAGGAGGCAGTTCTGGGCCTGGGAGCCAGCCTAGCATCTGGGCTGCATCTGCTCTTTTCCAAAAGGCTGAAGCTCACTTCTCCAGCAAGGTTGAGAGCTGATAATCCAAGCAGAGCTTTTAGATGTCCCACCTGAGCAAGGGACAAAAATTGGTGTTCTGGGCCCAACATGGAAGGGGCAGCTGTGAACACATCAAGCTTTCAACTGGGATCCTGAGAACTGCACCCTAGAAGAAAGGGTGAACAGACCAGAGACTGGTTTAGGTAAGGACTGACATCCAGCACTGAACCATCTCCACCCGGGGATCAGCACAGGTGAGGCGGTGCCTTCAGGAAGCCAAGGACATACCAATACCCACAGCCATTTACACATGGAAAGTGGTGCTCCTTCACGATGAGGAAAGTTCAGTCTGCCAGGAAAACATAGAATTATAAATTTGAATATGCCAAAGAATGTGCATTTGAAATATTAAAGCAAAACTTGACAGACTGAAAGGAGATGTGCAGTCAGCGCGGAACACCTTGTGCAGCAGCCAGGAGACAATCGAGCAGCATCCTAAGATCGGGTAGGGGATGGACTGGCCAGTGCTGATCACAATCTGGCCCTCTTTCCTCCCAGCAACTACAGAATATATATTCTTTTCAAGTTAATGTGCAACACTTCACCAAAGTGACAATTAGGCCACAAAGCAAGGTTCAAATTTTCAAATGAATTAATCTCATAGGGTATATTTTTTGTCCACCGTGGGTTCAGGCTAGAAAATCATAACAGAGAGATAACTCGACTCCTACATGTCTGTGAAATGAGCAATATGCTTCTAAACAATTTATCAGTGAAAAAAGAAGTTGTAATCTAAATCAGAAAATGTTTTAAACTGAATGGTCTTAAAAATACCACAGATCAAAACTTACGGGCTATGACTTAAGATGTGCTTAGTGTGAGAAACTTATAGCCTTAAATGTATGTATTAATAAATAAGAAATGTTTAAAATAAATGCTAGAGATCCATCTCAAGAAGTTCTGAAAAGAATAGCAAACCAAACAAAAAATAAAAGAAGGAAGTAATAAAAAGTGCAGGAATTAGCCAAATAAAAATACCTGTCTTTATCAATTGATAAAGACAAAGGTAGCTCTTTGAAAATATTGACAAAATTGATGAACCCTGGCCTCCAGCACTCCAGAAAGAAAAGACAGGCCAGAGGAAGAACAGCCATCACGAGTGGAGGGTCTCTAGACATTAAAAGCATCTCAACAGAACGTTATCAATTTTATGCCAATGTAGTTAAAAATTGAGGAAAATGGTGACAAATTTCCAGAAGGAAAAAAAATATACTCAAATCAATAGAAAGTATTGAAAGTGTAAGAATTTTTCCAGTCACTTAAGAAATTTAATCCATAATTTTTAAGTTATCTACAAAAACAAAACAAAACAAAAAAAACTCTACTCCCATATGATATTCCCAATAAATTCTAAACCTTTCAGGAAAAAAATTACTGTTCTTCTGCAAATTACATCAGAAAAATAGAAAAAAGAGAAATACTTTTTAACTCATTTGTGTTTAAATTGACAGAAAAAACTGGGTGTTTTCATTGTACACAATATGCTTTTATTTTTTTTTAATATATATATTTTTTAGTTGTCAATAGACATTTTTTAAAATTTATTTATTTATATGTGGTGCTGAGGATGGAACCCAGGGCCTCACGCATGCGAGGCAAGCGCTCTACCACTGAGCCACAATCCCAGCCCCCACACAATATGCTCTGACATATCTACGCAGGGTGATGGCTGCCACCTCCAGGGAGCGGGCATGGAGCCTCACCCTCTTCACATTTGCCCAGGATGGTACCTGTCACCCTGACCACAGTCACCCGGCTGTGCAACAGCTCTCTCAACACTGATTCCTTCTGTCTACCTGCAACCATGGATCCTCCACCAACACCTCCTCACCTCCCCAGACATCCCAGCCTCTGGCCACCAGCACTATGCTGTCTACCTCCAGGATGCCACTCTGCGGGTCCACACCTAGGTGAGATCGTGGGCTGCTTCTTGCTGCACCTGGCTTATTTCACTTACCAGAACACCCTCCAGGTTCATCCCAGTTGTTGCCAATGGCAGAATGTCACACTGTCTAGTAGCTGACCGGTGTTCCAGGTGTAGCAGACCACCTTTTCTTTCTCCATTCACTGGCTGGTGGACACTTAGGTGCTTTCCATTTCCTGGCTGTGGGAACAGTGTGGCCCTGAACTGGGACAGCAGACTTCTCTTCAAATCCTGATTCCACTTCCTCTGGAAACACACACAGTAGTGGGATTGTTGCATCATATGCCGTTACATTGCAAAAAAAATTAAGTTAGTTAAAAGATGAAACAGAACAAAAGTGGACATCTTCGTGGCTTGACTTTTCATATTTGATGTAAATTTTCCACCTAAATGATTGCTTAAGTTTATAAGAGTCTGCAGAACAGTGTTAGGCAGGCTTGTCTTTCTGTGCCTGGCTTTACTTCACTGAGCATGATGTCCTCCAGGTTCACTTATATGACCAATAGCAGGATTTCCTTCTTTTTTTAAGGTTGAAGAATATCCCACCATTTTTTACGCATTCACCCCTGATCCAGCCTCAACTCATGGTATCAGGTTTCTTGCTTCTTCCAGGAAAGGGGGCAGACGCTTTGACCTTGGTGAAGGAGATGCAATTTAGTATTTGGGGACTGTTTAGTACCTGGAGTAATCTGCATTTTCCAGTTCACATTCTGAATCTATCTGAGCTGCAGCCACTCCCCCTGCCTGAACTCCCCCATCTGTCCCGAGAGATGACTTTGCAGCCATAGCATGGCCTTACTAACCAAGCACTACCCTGTTCAACCCCCACAACAGCAGGACATGAGTGGACTGTGGCCCTGCTTCACACATGTGGACCCAGGCCCAGGAACTTTATAATATGTGGAAGACAACATAGCAAAGACCTGGGAGACCCTGCCTTTGAACTCCATCTGTCAGACTTCAAAGCTGACGTTCTCCCCAACACTAAAAGAAAGCCCCCAGCTGCCTTCCTATGAGCAAAAATCAGTTTTCTTCAGCATTCATTCTTAATAACTCGTTCATGTTCCCTAGGCCAGTGTCTGAACACAAGTCAATAATTAACACTTGACTTTTACAAGGAGCACTGAAATTAAAGACAGTTTGGTTGGCATAGCATTGATCATGATACCAAGCAGGCAGGTTTCTGGGACCAGCATTGCTGTTCTCCCTATCAGGGACTCGCTGAGATTACACAAGGCTGGGAAAGAAACAGTGACCATCTCAATAAGGGGATCATTGGGACTCCCTGACACCCACAGGGGCTGGAAGGGGACTCATCCTTGCTACCATTTTGGAAAACCTCCTGCTGGGCCCGTAATCACACTGGACCAAAGGGACAACAGTGGTCAGCAGGAGAGGCTCAGAGTCCTGCCCTTGCTCAGTCCCCAGAGACAGCTGCTGAAGCAAGAAAGTGCACAGACAAGGATTTGGTTTGCATCTGGGAAAACCACGCTGCACACAAAACAAGTTTGGCAAAATAACGAGAGCGGCTGCTCCTGGGGACAGGTGCTTGTTATTATGTTGTTCTCTGTGTGCATGTATATAAAAATCAATTAATTAAAGCAGGCCAGAGCTGCAGGGCTATGCCCTTAGGGGCGCCACTAGACTATACAGGCCAGACCTGGGCCCTCAGTAGAGGCTGCATCTCATGGTGGATTTACTCACAGGGCAAAGTCCTGAGGAACAATGAGTCCAGAAGGCCGTGGTCAGAGCTCAGAATGTTCTGATTTGTTCTGAGAGACTGCCAGTGCTGGCCACAGTTGTCCAGGTCAACGCCCAGGTCAATGCCCATCATACCTGGCTTCCCAATTATGCTCAAAAACAAGGCAAAGCTTAGCAACCATCCAAGGTGGCCCTGTGGGGTAGGAAAAAAGCAGACCCGAGGAAGGGTAGGACACAACCAGTGAGCACAGGGAGGACCGTCCTGTCAGGGCTTCAAACAGGTGTCTGGCCAGGAGCCCTGTCCTCCCCTGGGAAGGTCTCGCTGGGACTTGGGTAGGAGAGGCGGCAGCCAGCAGCAGACGCAGCGGATCCTGACCTTCCTGGAATGCATTCTGAACAGAAAGCAAGGATTTATGTCAGTGTTCAAAGTGTCTTCTGCACGTTTTACAAAATGATCATTTTACAAAAGATCACAATACAGAAAAATAAATAAATAAATAAATGAAGGAGAAAAGTACCATCCAAGTCTCCGGCAGATACACAAGGCTCTTTCCAGTCTTGCGAGTGCCACATGCACACAGGGTGACGCTGAAGGCAGTGTCGTAACCTGACTGAAATTCATACACCATCAGCATGAGCGTTTTCCCAAATGCCTGCCATTCCTCACACCAAAGCACAAGAAAACCAAGATGTGCTTTGGAAAAAGGATTTTGATTAACTGATCTCGATGGTCATTCCAGAAATAAAGCCCAGGGGCATCTTCCACTGAGGCGAAGGTGAGGTCTCAGAGAAGCAGCCCAATGACCACCCAGATGAAGGCTGGCCGCTGGTCTAGGTGTGTCAGTAGGGGATTGCAAACGGATCGACCAGCTGGCTAGATGGTGCCCAGGCTACCCAGCACCTGGAAAATCCTAAATTTTCCATTCATACATATGCAAAGCTTTCAGAACTCCTTGAGAAAATAAAGTCTTAAATACATTTTAAAGTCTGAAAACAATAGCTGGCAGTTTCTGGGGGGGTAAGTAAAGGACAGTCTCTAAGATTCCATTGGAATCACAGTTTCCAAGAGCAGAAAATCAGATGAAAGTGTGCTTAGAAAATGTAAATAATACTTCAGTAAGAACCTGTTGGTGTCGCTCACTTATTTACTTGTAGAGATAACTGTTGGCGGAGGGTGCTTTCGTGTGGGAGTCCACCTCGCTATCGTGCACCGATGGGTTGGGTGCCACGGGATCAGTAAGGGCAGAATCAATGCCTCCACCGCCCCATGGCCTGGGGAGTGAATTCACTCTCCCTACAACGTGTGTAACCGGCAGCCCGAAGTTCCTAAATGCAGTTGTCCAGCTGAGCGTTTGAGCAGCACGCCTGTTGGTCGTTTTCCTCCCCAGTTCACCGACCAGCTGTCCTTTGAAGGTGGCATCCACGTTAACCTTGAAATCCTCCTGGACAACCCCTCCCCCCTTTTACTGAACTTTTCAATGGCAAGATAGAGAATAAGAAGCTCCCTAGTTAAAAGTTATGATTTGTACATATACGTATTCTCCCACCACCCTGATTTTTCTAAACATGTAGGTGTTGCTAATTGAAAGCTTCACATGCTCACAAGCATCTGTGAAGTCCCGAGGAGCTTCCCCTGAGCTGCCCCGGGTGTGCAGTCTGGGTCCCCTCAACTTTGAGAGTAAGGCCCAGTGTCTGTGTTGGAGGCTGATTAGAGTCTCACCCCAGACACGTCCAAGGCCACCAGAGCCACTGGTATGACGTCTGAGCGCCTGTGAGCCTGCAGCCTTCCCCTGGGTGTCCTCCTCTCCCCTGCTCCACGTCTCTCTGCGTCTCTCTTCTGTCCCTTGGATCTTGTGTGCGTTTGCTTTGTCTTCCTTATCTCTGTCCCACGTCACATATGGCAGAACAAGGACACAGTGGACTCACAGCAGAAGAGTCCCGGCTTACCAATGACTCTGAGGTGGCCGAGAGGAAGCTATGGTCAATTCTCCTTATTGGGGGATTTATACTCTATGAAGTCACCATGAACACTGAATTAACGGATTCGGACCCATTGAACCCTGGGTTGGTGAATACCAACCCACTGTTCCCAGAGAAAACACGGGACTAGGCGCCTCTGGGTCTCTGGGTCACGTTTTTGTCGAGCAGTCCACATGTCGTATTGTACTGTGCACGTCTCTGCTGACAGAAGCCTTATTTACGTGTTCCTGAAGCGTTGACCTCGCACCCACAGCTGACAGCACCGTGAGTCATGCCGGACTGGCCTTATAGAACCTGTGGTTCCCCATAAGGCGTGTCCCAGCCTTCTGGCACGAGGAGCACTAGCCAGCCTTTTATTACTACACTTGAGGACCTTTTAAACAGTGAAGTCACCAGCCAAAGGACAACACCGTGAAGAGCAAGGAGCTAAGGAGAATGTGAAGTCACACTCGTGAGAGGGCCCGGCTGAGGCAGGCCACACAGCACCTGCTGGACCTCACTGGGAAATGCGCGTAGGTGACTCGGATCTTCACCGCTGAGGCCAGTGGCTGCAGGGGTGCGGGAAGTACCCACCGGGAGTTCCAGATGCATTTTAGGGAGCAGGGAAATGCGCGAAGGCAGAATCTGTGAATAATGGGTGTCGGTCTTCTCCTTGTTCTCAGTTTCCAGGAGTAGGTGGCAGGGAGGGGGCTGGACAGTTTACAAACTGTGCCCTGGGGACAGTCGGGGTGAGGGGCAGAGGCCTGAGGTCCCTGGGGGCAAGAGAGCTGCTCCTGCCTTTCTCCTGGTGCCACCTTCTCTCATGGCGGACCTTCTCCCCTCTGCGGCTGGGCACAAACCCACTGCATAGCCCAGCCAGAGGTGGGTGTTTGCCTTGACGTGAGCCAATCTGCGGGTCTCACCTCCCTCTCTACCCTAGCAATGCACAGTGGAAAACAGAGCAGTCCTGAGCTCACAGGGAGGGACCTGGGAAGGAAAGCCCCTCGTGTGCATGATGCCACAAGGCCCTCGTGAGCTAGCTCGGCTGTCGGCTGTCCCCTGCCTAGAAAGGGCACCCCAGAATAAGGAGGGGATCTCGGGGAAGGAGAGAGAAGCCAGCACAGGCTGACACAGGGCCCAGCCTCTGAAGTGGGCTGTGCCTGAAGACAGTTGACCCCTTACACTTCCCAGGGAACACATTTAAGAGTATGTTCTCTCTCTCTCTTTTTTTTTTTTTGTACCGGGGATTGACCTCAGGGGCACTGGACCACTGAGCCACATCCCCAGCCCTATTTTGTGTTTTATGTAGAGACAGGGTCTCACTGAGTAGCTTAGAGCCTCGCTGTTGCTGAAGCTGGCTTTGACTCGCGATTCTCCTGTCTCAGCCTCCCAAAGTGCTGGGGTTACAGGCCTGCACCACTGTGCCCAGCTTTTTTTTTTTTTTAATGAGTAGAGGCTTTATTTTGATTTGCTTTATAAACTGATAGTGTACTCTGATCTACACAAAATAAAATGATAAATACAATTTTGTCATTACATATTAATTATAGTGTTGAGTTTCATCATACATGCATATAACATAATCTGACCAGCTTTGTTCTCCTCACCTCCCCTAACCCTCCCTTCCTGCCTCCCAATCATCCCTTCCTCTGCCCCAGGGGTCTCTCCTCTACTTTCATGACATCTCTCTTTTTCTTTTCCCCCTCTAGATTCCACATATAAGAGAAAACACACAGTACTGGTCTTTCTGAGACTGACTTATTTCACTAAAGTGATGCTCTCCAAATTCATCCATTTTCCTGCAAATGATGTGATTTCATTTTCTTCATGGTGGAGTAAAGCTCCGTCATGTACATGTATCCTGTTTTCTTTACCCAGTCGACAGGCACCTGGACTGGTTCCATACGTGGCTGTCGTGAACTGAGCTGTGACAGATGCACTGGGCTATATTTCTCTAAAGCGTGCCAACTTCAATTCTTTTGGATAAACACTGGGCAGTGGTATAGTTGGGTTTCTGGTGGCTCTATTTTTAGTATTGTTCCATAGTGGCTGTGCTAAGGGTAATTCTTCTGTCCATTTGAGTTGGACTCCTGCCCCTTGGGGAAAAGCAGAGCTCCTGTGTGTCACAGGGGTGCTCAAGTGGGAACCCACTCCATGATCCCTAAGGTCCCTCTCTTCACAGTCCTCTGGTTTTCCTCTTTTCCCTAAATAGTCTCCCCTGTCCCTTTTACTTGCCTGTGACATAAGGCTGCAGATTTGAGTCTACTATTTGTCATACTTTTGCGATCAAGTTTCGTGTCCATTTTTCTTATTTTATTAAATCACAGGAAACGGATTTCTCCCTGTAAGTCATGACTGATTTCTTTCCCCGCATCGGTGACCATCCTGTAATTTCTAAATGGGCCTATGGCATCTGTCTACCCACATGATTAAAAAGGAAAAGCTACTTGATGTCTCCCAGTGCGAGCAGGCAGGCTCTGGACCTGGCGGGGGTCCCTCCCGGGGCAGGATTCCAATCCCACCTCCTCTGAGGGAACAGGTGGCCACCTGCCCTACACCACCCTTATTCTTCTTTCCTGCAGTTTCGCTCTTGATTTCCGCCTGCGTCCTCCGGGCTCTATCTGGTGCAGAAGCGTGGGATCCGGCCTGGGGAGCTGGCAGCTGCTGTTTCCACTCGCTGCCCAGAACCACCAGGGCCTCATCAGTGATTCATCAGTGACTCATCAGTGGAGACTCACCCTCTGCACCTCTCGGTCACTCCTGATCCTAAGCTGCTCCCTGCCGTGGCCACACTTGGGTCATCGTCTGGAATCCTACGACCCTTCACCCCCAGCTCCCTTCTGCCAAAGAGCCAGTGGCCACATGAGGATTGGAGGTGCTGCAGATAGAGGAGAAAACCCTCAAGTTGGACCCCAGACCCCAACACCACAGGACTTTGTCCTCTTTACCACAAGTGAAGGGATTTCTCATGGCCAGCTCCTCCTGCTGTGGGGACACCTCCTCCTTCCCCGTGCCTCGGCTGCTCCCCGGCTGGAGCCACCGCTCCTGCCTGAGCCCCAGCGGCCCACGCAGGTTATTTCCACCTGTGTAACCCTCTCACCTCAAGGCAAAGCACAGGGACCCTCAGCTCATGCCCTCCATGGTCTTTTGCCTAATCAAAGAGCAGTTTCCTCCCAGAGGAATTCTGCACCCCTGCCAGGTCCCTCATTTGTCATTCTACAGACGCGGTGACCTCACCTAGCAGACACAACCCTGGTGCTTATCAGGGAACAGATGCTTCCACACAGGTCAGGGTAACCTGCCACAGTTATTAGGAAAGAGACCCCAAGTCCATGCTTCAGGGTGGCAGAAGATTAGCTGCGTCCCCTCCTGGCCAGGGACACCCAGGTGGAGTGTGTTGCTGAGCATGCGCCACTGGCACAGGCTTGCGTTTCCTGGGAGACTTGGCTACTCTAAACGGGCCGCATTGCCTTGTTTCAAGCCAGAGCCACAGCTTCACTCTAAAGAGGCCTCACATGAACAAAACACACAACGCCTCCCTGTTCTGGAGTCTGCAGTCTGACCGGGACCTCCACAGGGAAGGCCGACATCCTGCAAATTCGCCCTCATGGCCTCTGAGCCCTCCCTGAGGGACAGCACAAAGCTGTCCAGGCTGCCTGCTCCTGGCTTTCTCAGGTCTGGGGTTCCTCCATCCCTAAGACACAGGACAGGTGAGGCACATGCGGGCACCTGTCCCGTGGGCAGAAAAAAGCACCCCCGTAGGTCCACCCACCTGCCACTCTACAAACAGTTCACAGGCAGGCAGCCACATGAGGGCCAGTACCCACGCAGGAAGGATCCCCATTCCCACCCATCCTGTGCCTTTCCCCAGGATCTCCACCCTGCCTTTCTAGAAACTTCCCATCTCCCACCAAGCCCTGCCCTCTCACCATCAAATCTGGGCAGTCTCTCCCTCCATACCATCTTTGCATGTCCAAGTATCAACCTGACAGAGACATGTGTTTGCTAATCAAGGTGGATTTTCTGATCCTGTAGAATCAAATTATTCTGTTTTGGCCAAGAGAATTAACCATTAAGAATATTTCCTTGAGATCGTCATCACTACCCTTGGTACATGTATGAAGACACAATTGGTGTGACTTTATCTGGTTTGCAACCAGAGAAATGGAAAAACTGAGATCTATATATGTACTATGACTTGAAATACAATTAAATAAACTAATAAAAAAATTTTTAAAAAAAGAATATTTCCAACCATACCCAAACCAAACCTCAGGGCTGCAGTGTAACCTAACCTACTTTACACAACCAATATCACTTTGATTGGTGTCACCTTGGTAAGGGGAGGCTGTGGGGAAGCTGGGAGTGGATGAGGGTGAAGAAGGGGGACCTCAAACGTGCTCAGCCCTGGGGCAGCCCGTGATCTCTGCAGATCTTCTGGGAGTCTCCTAGAGCACCATATAGCTCCAAAACTATGGTGCCAGTCATTTTCCACCAACAGGAACAGAGCATTAAACGGATACCCAGTGACACATTTTTTTTTCAACATAGGACATAGCACAAGTTTGCTTGGGTTGCCATTACAACAAACCCCAGACTGAGTGGCTTAAGAAACAGAAATGTATTTTCTCACAGTTCCCCAAGCAGGAAGTCCATGATCAAGGTGCTGAAGGTTCAGTTCCCCTGGAATCTCCTCAGCTTGCAGGCAGCTGCCTTCTCCCTGTGTTCACACACGGTCCTTCCTCTGTGTGTACCTGGCTGTCTTGAGGTGTGTCCAAACTCTGTCTTCTCATAAGGACAGCAGTCATACTGGATCAGGACTCACCCTAGTGGCCTCACTTTAACTTGCCCAGCTTTGTAAAGACCCATCTGCAAACAGGGTCACACTCTGAGGTTCTGGAGGACAGGGTTTCCATGTATGAATTTGAGCAGGGCACAGATCAGCCCAGGAAGATCTGGGACCGTTCTTACCATGGCTTCAAACAATGGCTGGGCCATTTTCTCACTGTGAATCACTGGACAAATTTCTGAACCTGCCTGGATCTCAAACCCCATGTCTTCCACATTCAGAGAAGCATCACCATCCTAGTGGGCCTGTTGGCAGCACATCAGGGGAGTGGTCACTGTATGGTGGCCAGGGTTCCCAGGGCCCATGCCTCCCCAGAACAGGGGGCTCCCAGGGAGGTTACTGCCCTCTGCTTTGGTGGGGATCTTCTTTCCATTCTGGGCTAAACAGAAAGATGCAGGCATTATTTTAACTTCTTGTTACAGAAAGCTTGAAACTTAAAATTCCTGCCTCCTCTGAAGTCACTGAAAGGCTACAGAGATGCCTTCCAGTGGTTTTTCTTCCTTTCCTTTTCTCGGCTTCTATTTTTAAGGTGATTTTCTATATTTTCATTTTTTTCTTCTTCTCTTGGCTAAATATGGATCTGTAATTAACATATTGTCACTTAGCAAATTTATATTTACCACCATTATTTACAACCAGCCCTTTTCTGCTTTTATGAACTGAGAAATGGATTTTTTTCTAGCTGATAAAAATTTCCCTTAAGACTCCATTTCAACCCAAATTTTTTTAACCTTGTTTTTTCTAATTATCCTTCTTCATTTCTAGTTTACCTTCAATGAGTAAAGGACTTTGATAAAATTGAAATATCATTTTGCAAATAATAACAGTCCCCCTCTATTCTTAACCAATGATCAGAACTGTATATCATGGTGGTCTGCTTCTCTAATCTAATTACTCTATTTGATATCTTTCATCTGATTTCCATCTCCCACCCTAACATCATTAGCTCAGCACATTTCTTTTTAAATCCTCACCTGAAATCCTGTGGCCTTCCAGTTCCTCTGTGTGTGAATCAATTCTGGGTCTCTTTCCCTGACTCAGATCACAAGGAGTCTGGCCTGTTCTATTTCTTCAGCTTTGCAGACAAATGTCTACTTTGCTGTCTCTGTGCTCTCCCTTGAGGAGCAGTCTATCCTTCTTTGCTGAACATGTGCCAAGTGTGACTCACTGATAAAGAGTCCAAACGGGACTTAACTTTCTCCTGGTCGCGTCTTGTATTTGCTCCTTGAGCTCCAGGATGTTTGCTGTGCACCTGTGCTCATACGGCCAGCAGCTGCCGACCACAGTGCTTGTTAGAATCAGGACTGGGCCTCCTACTTCAAGACAGAAGGGCCCGATAATCCCCCTCCAATCTGTCCAGGGAATGCAGGGTCTAAACACTCGTGGTCACAGGTGGACCTAACCGCACTCTAGTTCTCCGTTGCTGCAGATGCTCACAGATTTGGTAGTTTAAAGCAACATGCATTTATGAGCTCCTGCAGTCAAGGGTCTGGGGGACAGCTTTGCTGCGTCCTCTGCTTGAGGTATCACACGTCTGCAACCAGGTGCGGACCAGGGTTGGGCGTCATCAGAAGCCTGGATGGTGCAAGACCCACTTTAAGCTGGCATGCTGCTGGCGGGATCGACTCCTTGCTGTGGGGGGCTGTTTCTTGCTGGCTGTTGGCTAGAAGCTGCTTCAGATCCTGGTCACATGGCTCTTTGCTTATGGCTCTTTCTCAAAGCCAGGAAGGAAGATTTTAAGTAGAGCAAAAGTGATAGCAAGACAAAAGTTACAATCCCTACTAATCTAGTCCCCAAAGTGACATCCTAGCACTTTAGCCATATTCTATCAGGCAGAAGCAAGTTGAGCCCACACCCCAGAGGAGGGGATCACATGGTGATGTGAACACCATGAGGTGGGGCCACGCCAGCCCATTTGACATCTGCCCACCTGCCTTCCAAAGGTGTATGTATCTGCACAGCCTCTTTATAAGGAGCCTGCAAGCTTCCAAGACCTTAAAGCCTGCCTGCAGACTGAGATGACTCTATCCAGGCTCAGGATGCAAGAAGGTTGTGGCAGCCACAGAAATGAGCCCTGGGACCTCCTGCTGCAGGGAGCACAACTGGTTGGCAGCACTGGACACCTCCTCTCTGGTCCACACATTATTCAGTCAAGGCCTGAGAACTGCTGGTGCTACCATTGTAGGGCAATGCCTGCCAAATTTGCAACTCTAAGAACAGGTCACAGATTTAGGCCCAGAGTCCATTGGCCTGGGCAAGCCATTGCCAGAATGGCTCTGGGGCCTGAGACTCCTCCTCCCCTTGCCTCCATCTTTCCTTCCTTCTCTCCTTCTGTAGGTCAGATCTTCCCAAGCTTGTGCAAACTAGACAGAGTGTTTGCAGTGGCGTCTGTTGGCTTTGGGCTAACAGAGAGAGCTCCAGGCTTAGCAATGAACTCATTCTCTTACTCACAGTTATCTCAGATGGCAGGCTGAGAAGAGTGTGTGGCCCACGTTCTTCCTGGTGAACTGCCAGCCACCCTCCAGGAGAGGCACTGCTGGGGGCAGGAGCAAAGGTACCTGAGCCATGGACTACAGCTCAGCCTTCAGCTGTCAGCTGGAATCCAAGCCAGGGTCTTTGAACCAAGTGTTAGAGATGCCTGACCTGACGCCCTTTTACTATTAGAAGTAATATTTTCATCTCAGCTCAGAATGGAAATCAACAAAAATTCATAATAAATTTCATGTCTAAGCAACTTGAAAAATAAATGAAACTCACCCATTACAAAACAGAAGGGGAGGACTGGGGTGATGACTCAGTGGGAGCGTGCTCGCCTAGCACGTGTGAGGAACTGGGTTCGAACCTCAGCACCACATAAAACTAAAATAAAGATATTATGTCCACCTACAACTAAAAAATAAATATTAAAAAAAAATTTTTTAAAAAAACAGAAGGGGAAAGAAAAACCATTCCACAAATCGTAAATGAATTATCTGAGACTCAACCCCATTTTTTGATTTAACTTACAAGGAATATGTTACCTTATAAAATCTGAGTAATAATTCTCATTAAATGTATGCATTCATTCAGCAAATACTCATTAACTTTTATTATGTATCAGGCTGTGTTCTAGGTACTGGGGACACAGTGGTAGGCTAGGGAAAAAAATAAACCCAAAATATTGATGAAATTCCAGAATCACAGGAAACACAGGAATGAAGACTTGGAGTAGATAACACGTGAAGTTGTTCAGGGGGATTTGGAAAGGACTTGCTAACACACATGAATGTTCCCTTAAAAGTACTTTTGGATTGGCAACAATTGCGTGCTTGCTAGCACAAGAGCCTTCCAAATATCCACACACAGCAGGAAGATTTCATGTGCTTGTTCTTATTTCCTGTTAAATTCACTGTGCAAAATTAACCTTCCATCCATCCCTCAGTTGTGCCCGCAAATGGGACGGGAAGGCAGAAGACGCCAGAGCCGTGTGACAGCATTGCTGGTGCCATCTGCTCAACGTGGGGCCGATACCTGTGGTCTGGAAGCCTCTGAGTTAGCGCCAGAGTGAACAAAGCTCACAGGGCTGCTCCATTTAACAGCTGCGCTTCCTGCTGAAAACTCGGCCATGAAATGCCTCTCTTCTGTGGGCAGAAACCTCGGGTTGGCAGATGTGACGTCTATTTCCTCTTCTCCCTCATCGTCCCGCTGTACTGGAGAGACTCTCAAGCCCAGCACCCGCGTCTGCCCTGACCTGGCAAGCATCTCCAACTCCAAGACAGCATGGATGACATTAATTAGAAAAATTAAAAAAAAAAAAAAAAACTGAATGGCAGGTGAGAAGGGGACCATGGAAGGAAGGAAAATTTTCCCATGCTTTTTGAGCAAGAGGCTCTGGATTTTTCTTTTGGCTTCAGGTCCTGAAAATGACATAGCCAGCCCTAGCCATAAGTACCAAAGATTGCACATCCCATGTTCCCTTGCAAGGGAGAGGCAGCCGCGTGGGACAGACTGGGCCAGCACAGCCTGCTGGCCAAATGGAGCTCCCCAAGAGCTGGAGATGTTTATGTCTCACTGTTAATTTGCCAGTATGGAACAAAGAGCAGGTGCTCAGTAGAAGCTGATAGAATTAATTAACTAAATCCTACGCACTCTGTTTCTGTGTGCTTGCTAACTGTCTGTCAAGTGCTTGCATGGTTTCTTGTGCTTGGTCCAGCCAATCGTGAGAATGAGGGGTTAGCACCCAGCGTGATAACAAGATTTTGCCGAGTTCTTCTTTGAATTCTCACTGCACTTTCTACATTAGACAGCTATGCTCAGGACGTGAAGACTAATGCGTAAAATGCTTTTGTATTGTAACTTCTAATAACAAAAAATACTTTTCTATCCCTTGTAATGATTTTTGCCTTAAATTCCAAATAGAATACACACACTAATACACACATGCACACTCATGTAGATATTTGACTCATACATCTTTGCCCATTCTCTATGGACAACTTCTCTGTGCTTTGGATAATAGTATTGTATTACTAATAATAGATAATAATATTGTCTTTCTGATTCGTGGTTATCAGTATTTAATTCTTGACGTTAAAATAGATAGTCTAGACAATAGTCTAATAATAGTAGTCTAGACAAATAGCTGAATTTTTATTTTTTGTATCCAAGATGAAAATCTTTTTCTTTCAACAAGACAACTTAATCCAATTCATATTTATCATGAGTACAGCTTTAGGTGCTTCCTATTTGCTGTTTTTTATCATCTTTTTTACCCTTTATTCACTTTTAATGAATAATAAAGTGTTTTTTTAATATAAAGCTTTGCTTGTTTATCCTTATTAGAGTTTCAGTCTGGAACTCTCTCAGAGCTCATGAGCTCAGAGCTGGGGCTTCAGGAAGTGGGTGGATCATGAGGGCTCTGACCTAATCCACTGACGGCTGAGTGGAGAGCTAGGAGGGGTGACCTAGTTGGCAGCAGTAGGTCACTGGGGCATGCCCTGCCAGGGTCTGTCTCCTCTCTGTCTGTCTGTCTGTCTCTCTCTCTCCTTCCTGGCTGCCATGAGTCTCTCTCTCTCTTTCCTCCCCGGCTGCCATGAGCTGACAGCTTTCCTCCACCATGCCCTTCCACCATGATGCTCTGCCTCACCTCAGGCCCAAAGCAATGGAGCCAGCCAACCATGGGCTTGACTCAGAAACCATGAGCCAAAATAAACCTTTCCCTCTCTAGATTGTTCTTGTCAGACATTTTGATCACAGCCACACAAAACTGACTATCTGTTTTTTGCAACTTAATTGCAACAGAGCCTATCTGTCTATTTTAACGTTAAGAATTAAATACTGATAACTGCGTCTCTGAAAGACGAGATCTCTGTCACTCTCTTTCTCACACCACCTGCCTACTCCCAGCATCTGTGGAACTGCCTGACCTTCACCTCAAGACTGGCCTTTCTTATTAGGAACTCTTCTTTTGGAATTGCATTAAACACCATCTCTGCATTATCAAGTCCCACCTGGCTATTCATCTGTGCTCACACTGTGCCGGGCACGTCCTGACTCCCCTCTGGTGACACCTTTACTGTGAGTTGCTTCTCTTTCTATTTTCCCACTTTCTTGAATAATCTCTTCATAATGAGAGCAACTGTGGCATCTTTTCTGAGTGCTTAACATTTGAAAAACCACTGGGCCTTCCACATGAACAATAATTAGGTTAGGAACAAAATTCCAAGGTCTCCTTTTTACCTCAGAGTTGATGAAAATCACTGGCTTTTCATTTTTGTGTTGTCATTGAGAAGCTTAATAACAAAAATAATGTTTGATGTCTTTCATCTAAAAATCTCACTAACTGAAATCAAGTAGGGTTGTTCTGTGTGTTGGAAATGCAGATTCTTCACCAGATGTGGCCAAGAGGACTGCCTCTTTCAATAGCCCTCACTAGAGACGTATCCATGGGCACTGGCCACCAGCTCTCCCCTGTGCTATTCCATCTTTTCCTCAAAGGTTTTGTGCTTTTATTTTCCAAATTTGTGCATTAGGGATTCCCTCTTGCTCTTGGCATCTTGGCATGGGCTCTGCCCCGTGCCCTCCCTGCCAGTGCTCTCTTTATTGAGACGGCATCCACTACAGGAAGGGCTGTCTTCCGAGCTGCCCTTTCACTGACCAGCAATCCAGCTTGCCCTCATCATTTTCTCCTCTTCCCCAGTGGGAGACTGGATTGGTGAGCAGGGAGACGTCATCTCAGGGCTCAGGGTGCAGCTGTGCCTGGCAGCAAGGAAGGTGGCCACACCATCCCCTATGGGACACACCAAGTGTGGTGGGTTGGAAGAGTTGGGCCCAGAGAAAGCTTGCCTTTCACAGCACCAGGTCGGTGGCCTCCAAGAAAGCGTCAGAACCTGCCACTCTGCAGAAACAGAAGGTGCAGGGCTTTGGGGATAATCGGGCCCCGGCTCACCTGGGCTGCTGCCTGTTAGCCAGCCAGCCTTCCTTTGTTGTGCCAAAAACGCCTGAGATAGCCAACTTCTAAGGGGGAACGCTCCCAGCTTCAGAGGCTCTTGTCCATGGCCTTGTGGGCCCGTAGCTTTGGGCCTGTGGTGGCACAGGCCACGGTGCAAAGGCAGAGCGGAGGAGCCCGCTCACTTCATGGTGGCTGAGGAGAGAAGAGACGAAGGAGAGCGAGAGAGTGCCAAGACCCCATCAGGGGCACACGCCCAGTGACCTGCCTCCTCCCACTAGGACGCATCTCCTGAAGGCTCCACCAGCTCCCAGGAGTGCCACAGGCTGGTGGGCACCCCTTCAACCCATGAGGCCAAAAGGTTTCTGTGAGCGGTCCTTATGCACGGGTTTTATGGGTTCCAGAGAGGTTTCCTGTTCCTGGCCAACCACAGCCACCTCGGGCATCCCTTCAGCCTCCACTGATGATGTTAGAACCCAGTCCTACTGGGTCAAGACGTTGCCCTGGGTAGCACCATGCTGCTATGTGTCTGCTTTCTGAAACCTTGGTCAGTGCAACCACCGACCCCTTTCTACAAATCTCCGCATTGGAGTCCCATCCTTCATGTAGCAAAACCTCCATATGAAATTAGCATCAAGAGGGTCAGGAGTCCATGGAGCCAGACGTGGAGCCAGCCACCTGCTGAACCTCTCGCTCCCTCCACTACCCTACTTGGCAACAGGCTGGATCCTCCTGCCTGCAGGGCCCAGGGGCTGTGCCCTGACCTCTCGGGCAGGTCCTCGCCCTGTTGAGCTCTCCAGGCCCAAGGCAAGCATCACCAACGCACTGCTGCTTGTTTGCTCTAACTCTGGCTCTGGCTGTGTTTGGTTTCTCCTTCTGTGATGATAAATTGCCACAAACTTAACAGCCCAAACAGATCAACCGTGCCCACCTGGAGTTTTGCAGGTCTGAGGTCCCACGTGGGCCTCGACGGGCTACAATCTAGGTGTTAGACCTTCATTCCTCTCTGGACACTCCAGGGGACTTTCCTCCCTTATTCCAGCTGTCGGCGGTGCTTGCTTTGGTGCTGCTGTGGGACCCAAGTCTGCACTTCCTTGCTGGCTGTCGATTGGCAACTAGAGGCCTCTCTCAGGTCCCTGCACACAGCCTCCTACATCTTGGCAATGAGTGTCTAATCTTCCTCATGGTGCCATTGTTGACTTTTTTTTTTCCTTCTCTCCTACTTAAAGGGACTCATGTAATTAGTTTGGGACACCTGAATTATCCAGGACAATCCTTCCATCTCAAAGTCCTTATCCTTAACCTGTCTGCAAAGTCCCTTTTGCCATGTTAGGTCTTAAGGTCACGAATTCCAGGGGACTGAAGTGTGGACATCTTAGGAGCTATTGTTCTGCTTTCCACACAGCAAATCTCAAAGTGCACTCCAGGAGGTCATGGTAAATCAGATGATGCTGGCACTAGAAATGAACTCTACTGGATGTGCTGGGAATGCATAGAGGGGTGTGTTCTGCTAATCAGTGCTCTCCAATCCAAGTGAATGTCTATGTTAGTTTTTTTCTGAAGCAAATTGCAAGAAGATTGACATTACCAGGAAAGAAGACGGTATTAGATGGCCCTTGTGGCCACTGCACAGTGTCTTTCTGGGTTATGTCTGAGTCTCCTTGATTGCTGCAAGCCCAGCAGGGAGCCTCTGGTTCCCACAGCACCAGCTGCCACTGCCAAGCCCCACTGACACCATTTGACTGCAAACCATTAGGGATTCAGAGACCAAAACTACCTGCCATCAAAATGACCCACACACTCAAAAAATGATAAGCCAAACAATTAGAAACAAAACAGCAACTGTGCTTTTTATCCATTTGTTTATTTTATCCACTGACATTCTAGGAAAAGCACTGGCAAATAAAGGATATGAGTTGAATAATGGACTTCTGTGCAGGGACAGACGCCATGGAGCAGGTTGACTGACACCCCGCCGTCTTGGACTGGCAAGGATGTCATTAGGAAGCCAGCGGAGGTGGCCTGACAAACCCCTACTCGCTGTGGAATACTGATGCGTGGAATATATTTTATTCTTGTCATTGAATCCAGCTTCCACACTGTGTCCTTCCCTTCCTCTCCCTGTCAACGCGGGGCTTTCCTCGCATTTCCAGGCCTTACTTCCTGCAGTGATCTCACGCGGGACGTAACGGTCATCTTGCAAGCGATTGTTTCTGGCCATTGCTAACCTGTATAGAGGTTGATATCTGTAACTGATTCGTCATTTAACAAAATAAACAGTTTTAAACAAATTGAAAAAGCTCTGCGAGAGTAATAATGAAAGCCCAGGACTCCTCCGCCCAGCCTCCGTCCTCCGCTCTGCTCCAGGTCTTTGTTCTCTGCTCTGCTCCAGTTCAGCTGCGCGTTTCCCCCTGGCGTCTTCCCAGCTACCTGCCAGCAGAGCACGTGCCACACAGCTCTGGGGGGCAGCTTTCTGTTCTGGTGTATCTCGTGTCATGAGCCTCGCTGGTAAAACCACAGCGTGGCCCCCTCGCCCTCCTCACCGCTCATTGTACCTCCTGGTTCTGCCTCAGCATCCGCTTCCCGAGGACCCAGCTAACGGTGGCTCAGTGGTGCCCGAGAAGCAGGCAGAGCTGACAGGATGACTCAGTAGTCTAAAGATCTCAGTTCCCTTTCCCAATTAATTTGAAAATTCAATAAAATCCCCACTGAAAAACCAGCAAGTAGCTTCAGGAAGCTAGAAAAGTTGACCGTGAAATTCATACGGGAAGTTGAGTATGCTGGAAGAGCCAGGGAAACAGACAAAGAGAAAGCATCTGCCGTGAGGTCTTGCTCTTTCAGATATGTGAGCACCCCCAAGGCCTCTTGAGCTGACAGTGTAAGGCTAGCACAGGAACAGACAGCCAGGCAGGTGGAACGGAATTATAAACCCAGAAAAGACCCAAGTACAGGTGAAAATGCAGAACACAGTAAAAGTAGCAGTTCAAATTCCCAGAGCAAAGGTGCACTTTTTAATAAATGGTGTTAGGCAACCAGGGAGTCCTTCGGAAAAAGACTTCACACCATATGCAGGGATCAACTCCAAATGGATCAGAGATTTGAGTGTAAAAGTTGAAGCCAAACACATACCACATGTAAGCACAGATGAATTCTTCTTTGGCCTTAGTACAGAGAAAGTCTTTTAAACCATGACACAAATCGGAAGAGTGACAAACGTAAAGAGTGGTAAATTTGAGTCAGTAAGTACAAAAAAATCTTTTGCATAGCAAAGTCACCGTAAAGTCCAAAGATAGTTGAAAGTGGAAAATCTCACAACATCAGGGACAATAGATAAGATTTATAATATAAATGATTCCTTGCAATTGAGAGGAAAATCTCTGAAAACTTGATAGAGAAATGAGCCACAGACATGAACAATTTATAAAAAGATATAAAAACGATGCACAAGCATGAGAATATTTCATTCTTATAATAAAAGAAATGCAAACTGAACTATACTGAGATGGTTTCAAGGGTGCTTTACACATCTTCAAATTCATCAAGAGGTATACATTCAATATGTGCATTTTTATATCAATTATACTACAATAAGATTTAAAAAGACAGCAAAATTTACCTGAATTTTTAAAAATTATTTAATTAGTAGAGAGATACATCATGATCATACATTGGAAGCTCAATGTAGAAACAGTATTAATTATCTTCAAATTCAGCCATAAAGTTTTAAAACTATATAGAAAGGTATTAGGAAACCACAAACAGACATGATATTTAAGGACTTTAAGGTTTTATATTGTATACATGTCCATTATACCCCTGTTGATCTGCAGATTCAGTGCAAATACATGTAAAATAAAACAATTTAAAAATAGCATTATTTGATACTGGACCCAAGGAATGATTTTCTGGTAAATATGAAATTCCTCAAGTTGTCCACATGGATAGAAAACAGAAATTTAATGTCTGGGTAAAACACTAATATTCACATCTTTCCAAGGTTAAATGGGAAAGCAATTCCTAGAGAATTAGGAGTGGAGTCCCATGACCTTGAATGTATCCCTGAAATGAATATCTGGGGGAAAAACACTTGATTTGGGAGGAAAACAAATTGATTACCTATATTATTGTGTGAGAGGCTAACAGGAAAGCTGTTGACTTCTCCCTCCAAAGCACTTAACTAAACTCCTGAAGCTCGTATACAGGAGAGAAGTGGAAATTTCCAAAACACAAAGAGAAAGAGATGAAAGCTCAGTGATTAGGTCAACAAAATGTGGATGAAACTTATCCACTTCAGATTATAACATTTTGCTGTGAGAAGTTAAAGACATAAATAGATGGAGATAGATACTTCCAAAAAAGTAAATAAATGAAACTACACTGGGATCCCATTCCTCACACATCAGATCGACAAAAGTTTGTAAATATAATATTCTACTTAAAAATCATGCTAAAAAGAATGCAAATCAGTATAACCCTTATGGAGGAGAATATGACAATATCTTACAAAACCACATACGACTTTGCCTTTTGATTTATTGACGTGAAGTTGAGGCTTTTCATTGCAGAATCATTCATAATGACCAAATATTACTATCCAGGTGCCCTCACCCAGATGGTGGATGAAGAAGCCAAGGCATGTCCACACCGTGGCGTGGTGTGGAAGAGCAGGCGGAGATTCCCACAGAACAATATGGGGAGATTTCCAGAAAGCTTTGCTGAGGTTCACAAAAGTCAAAGTTAAAAAGGGAGATTAAGAAAATACACATGTCCCTATTCATTTGTGCAAAAAGAAGCTCAGGAAGAATAAATGGGAAACTACTGGACTGGATTACTTCCAGAGAATGAAGTGAACAGAACTGGGAGAAGTGCTTCCCTGAGCTTAGGGCCGACTCTTGGAACCACATTAAAGTATGTGTCCCATATGCTTCAAATGAATAAGAATAAGGAAAAGAAAGCTGACAATAAAACACAGACGGAAACAAATCAACTTAACTACTATGGGATTTCAAATGACTAAAGATGAGGAGGAAGAACAGAGAGGAATGACATATGGACCCAGTATTTTGACATCCATCCCTAGGCTAGAGGCAGGAAGAACTGGAACACACTGAATTCCACGGGCTTTGTATTCTCAATGTTAAGAGTTAGCACTCAGCAACTAGGCACCCCAGCACTGAAGAAATAGCTAAATACATTGTGGGCAGGGATGTATTTCTCATTATTGGAGAAAGATATTATACATACAGAGAAAGGGGAGGTCGGAGTGAACACTTAGGTAATGTATTGGAGGCATCAGGTGATATGGCTTTTAAGATGGATGGATAGGTAAATAATAAATGACAGATACTAGAGAGAGATGATAGATTTAGAGACTAGAAAAGACTGATATGCAGATAGATACATAGACATATAAATGATACAGAGATAGGTGGTAGAGATATCGATAGATGATACGTAGATGATAGATGGATAGAGAGAGAAGACTGACACATGATGGATAGCTAGCCACTGATGTAAATCTCCCTTTTGCTCTGTCTGCTGAGTGGGCCCAGGACAATGACACCACGCAGTGTGACACCATTGGACTAATGTGGCCCCCAGGACCTGGCTTCTGGGCACCATTCCTCACCAAAAAATAACCAGGATTTCTAGGAGAAATGACTGGTTTCAGATCTAAAAGTGGGAATCTACAAGATAAGTCAGGAAAATCTTGTGCCTGAAGGTAAAGTAAAACAATAGGAACATGTCAAGAGGACAGGGGCCATCGGGAAGGTGCTGTCACCAGCCAAATCTGGGCCCTTTTGAGCATCAAAACGAATAATGTAAAATACTGACATAAATAAGCAAACAAAGGAAGAAGAGGAAAATCCTCTTGTAGGACACCAGCTAGCTCATGTCAAAGGAGTCCTGAGGTTAGGAGATCTCATTCAGCGACCAACATGATAAACACAGATTCCAGAAGAGATTGTGACATAAGAACCATCTCCTCCACTGAGAAAACCCAAGTTGGGGTAGAGTATAGGCTGCAGGCAGCTCAGACAAAAGGAGGGATGTGTTCCCTAAACTGTGCCTTTCCTCCAGCCTGGCACTGGCAACACTTAGAACAGGGCACCCCAACAAGTCTAGAGAGCTGCAGGGATGTGTCCACCCAGCCGCTGCCAGTCTGGCCAAATGGCTTGGGCCCTTTCCAAGGGCAGCCTAGGCGGCAAGTTGACATGGAGGAAGGTGGTGTTCTGCCAGCCTGAGGGTCATGGTGCTAAATCCGTGCCCAGACACTTCTCCTGGAAGCTGCCACTGGGGCTCCTTAGCACCAAAATCCTGCCTCTTAGAGAGCCCTCCGCACATTCTCAAATCACGGGCTTCACATCCTGCATGTGGAGGGTTTCCTGTGGCTTGCAGTGTTTTTTAAAACATTGGATGATCCTGTTGCTGTTCTAATGTGACTTCCTGGAGCGGGTGCCATGTGGTTAGCTTCTGTCTCTGGCAGCCCTCTTGGGTGACACCAAGGAGAATAGACATTCTACCCGGACCTGGCTAAATCATCTTAATCACATAAACCAAGGGCATCATTGCTACTACTCCCAGCGCTGGGCGTCCCACTTCTGCAAGTCAGCTGACTACAGAATTCAGTTAATGACCCACCCTGGCAAAATAATTCCCTCAGTCCTTACAACTGGGAACACAGATTCGCAGCAGAGAGAAACTGAAATTGTAGGTTTCCACCCGACGCTTTTGTGTCTCATAATGAGGATGGAGGTTTTGCTTTGGTTTATTTATCAAATTGAAATGTCCATTATCTTGTCTGTTTGCTGGTCACCACCTGCTTGGCAATAGGACAATGGAAACTCTAACCCTGTGTTTGGTTTTGGGGCACTTGTGTGTCTGCTGAAGGAGTTTTGCTACTGCTTTGAGAGAAGAGGAAACCTGGATCTGCTATGCATGTTAGCAGCACGTGCGTCCTGAACAGCAGCAAGAAAAGCAGTTTGACTAAAATACTGTCTTAATTTAACCTGGATATGGTTTAGAGGAGCTAAGCACATTCTCTTTTATCTAATGTTCTGAAGTCATTTCTCTCGCTATTTCTGTAAACTGTCAGTTTCATAAGATTTATTTCAGAAAAAGCAAAAATAATTTGATCCTTTAAAATTTTTTTATTTTCTAAATTACTATTTTGATTGTACACATTTGGGTAAGACCCCCCAGAGCACAGGAAACAAAAACACAAATAAACAAATAGATTGGATCAAAGGAAGAAGCCTCTGCACAGCAGAGGAAGCAATCCACAGAACACAGAGACAGCGTGAGAAGGGGGAGTTTTGCAAACTCTTCCTCTCTTCACAATGACTAAGTGTGTTTCTTGGAAGAGTCTTGCAACCACATTAGACAAAACATGGAAAACAGAAAATACCATCCCAGGCCACTGTCACAGAACAAGTGCTTGGTGTTTGCTAAATCCGCCTTGCCCGGGTCTGTTGTTCACCTTTTGATTTTTGAATATTTTTGTATTCATGATTTTTCATTTTATTTGTTCAGATATCACTTTTATGCATCGAATGTTATTCCTCCTCTACACAAGTTAATTTTAATTTCTTACAAATGCCTTACATTTTATCTCGTCTCCAGTGTTTCATTCTTTCATCCCTTTAGAAGTCACTTTGGTGAAGGATGTGCTTTTCCCCACAGAAGCACCAAGAGCTTCCAGGTGAGTCCCAGGTGCACGTGGGCCTCTCTCGCCTGTTGGGCAGCAGCAACCCTGCCTCATACTCCAGGTCAGGTCTTCTTGCCGGGTGGTGACTTCTCTCGCTGACCCCTGGGCAGAGGAGCCCAAAGCACCCAAGAAGAAGGCACACCTATTGTTCAACGGGACACTTGTGTCCCTGGCAAGAGCATGTCCTCTCCAGGACCAGAACGTCCAGTCCCACAGAGCTGCAGGTTATGGGGAAGGGAATCATCTAGTTACCTGGGGGTCGATGGAGTAGGGTGAGAGAGGCCATTTCTGCCGCACCCTGATTCCAGGACAGTCTCCTTGTGGTTGGGGCTCAGGGCCTCTCCACTTCCTGGAGGGTGCGGCACCTGGAGCCTGGAGCTGTGCCTCTTCTGCACTTTGCCAGATGGCTTCTGGGCAGCGTGGTCTCACACGCACCACTCACTCACTTCCCTTTGACTGTCCCAGGTGAGTGCCACGCTGTGTGGGATTCCATGCTGTGGTTCAGGCACCTCGAAGGCACCCAGATAGCAGAGGTGGCAGAGGCTCTGTAGGCAGGAAGGTGACCCTTCCAGGAAGGAAGGGACCCGTGTACTCAAATTGCTACCAAGTGGTCGTTGGTCTACTTGAGGAAGAGGGCCACCGTGAGGGCCCGGCATCAGTCCGTACTGCTATGGGAGCCATTCAGAGGCAGCAGAACAGCTCAGTGGGGTCTGTGGTGTTGGATGCTGCACCAGCTTCTCTGCCCCATGGCCATCTAGCTCAAGTGCCCACCATGCCAGCGCCAGTTGTCCACAATGGAGGCTGGCTAGGGTCACCTGGATGAGCCCTTTTATCTACTTGGTTACCTCTCCCTCCCAAAGCTGGTTGTCCAGGACCCCCAACAACATCAAAAGTGTGAACTTTAAAAGACATGCTGCTGTGCTCTTGGGGGTGGCATGGAGCTCTCAGTTGGCTTTGCCTTTAAGTCCTGCTCTTAGGCTCAGTCTTGACTGAACCATTACCATCCCACATTGGATCACTTCCGGGCCTGCCCAACTGTGTGACTTGTTGTGTCCATCAGAAACAGTGCTTGATGGGAGTTTCAGATGCATGGTCAACTTCAGGGGTGACCAGCTTGTCCAGATGTTCACAGGACATTTTCAGCTTTGGTGCTAGAAGTCATATGTTCTGGGAACCCCCTCCATCCTGAAAACTGGGACAAGTGGTCGCCCTATAGTACTCTGTGGTCAAGGGATCCATCACCCCAGGGCTCACTAGCTGTTTTCCCCAGGCATAGTCTGCTGATGCTGGTGACACAACCTTGCTCCTGAACTCTGAGAGCCTGCTCTGTGATTCTCCCATGAGGACTGGCGTCTAGGACACTAGCACAACCCCTTGTCTCACCCTTGACACCTCCAACTTCATGGGGTCTACTGACCTCTAGCCCAAGTAGCATGGATGCTGCATCTGCTAAAGATCGCTTTATCACTCTAAGCCCCTGCAGTGGAGACAGTCTTCCATGTCACCCAGCACCAAAGCAGGATTTGGGGTGTACAACATGGTGCCTCCAGAACCTGAGGTTTACTAGGCAGATGCTTCCATTGTTTAATAAAGAATTCAAAATGTGGGGCTGGGGTTGTGGCGCAGTGGTAGCGTGCTAGCCTAGCACGCGTGAGGCACTGGGTTCAATCCTCAGCACCACGTAAAAATAAAATAAAGAACCTCAAAATGTAGCAATTTGCCTTCTCCTTTGGAGGGAATTCCTAATGTGCTCCTAAATACTGGGCCCCGGTGCCTGTACTGAAGTAACATCTCCCTGACCCTCACGGTGGGCCTCCAGCATACAGACCACCTCACTTATCACTGCATGGTGTCATCTAGTTACACAACGTTCCCCAAGATGTTCAGATGAGTCCAGAGCTCTTTAACCCACATCATAAGAGAGGTCAGGAGAGTTCCGTGGCCCCTTGGAAAGATTGAGAACATACATTGTTGTCTATAACAGGTGAATATTACTAGTTTTGGGGTCTTTTTTTTTCTGACTGAAATAGAAAAGAACATACACATTCTCCAAATGCAGGGCCACGTGGCCTGTACTTGTGGTGCATTAACCTGCTCTAGAACAAGGCCACATCGAGTGCAGCAGCTGCAGTAAGGCCGCTATTGGTGACACTGTAGCAGTCTAAAGTCATCGTCCCAGGCCCTCTGGTTTCTACAGGAGCCAGTCTGGCAAATTTAACAGAATTACCATTGAGACCATCATCTCTGTATCATGTAAACCTTTGATGATGGCACTCATCACCCCCATGGCATGCACTACTATTGTTTATTTTTTATCTTGGACAGGAGTGATAGCTCTCCCCCTATAGACCAAGGAACCCATGTGGTGGCTCTTCCAACCGGGAAATATATCAGTCCCAATTAAATATGAGCAACTGAGGAAATGGCCACCAGATGGATATACCAAGCCACTTAACACACTATAAGTTGAACTTTGGCCAGAATGTCACTCCATACCTGCTTCCCACATGTCCCCATTCCAACAAGGACCATGATGACACTTTGGGTCTCTGAGTGTCAGTGTCAACAGACACTGTTATTAATAGTATTCAAAAAGTCTGGGCACTTTCCGCAGTGAGTGAACACTTGAGTCAATGGCTGTAAGTCCCTTTGAGGAAGAACTAGGGGAACTGTCACAGCATACAGTTGTGATAACGTCAAAGTTCCTTACATCTGGGAACCTGGGACCTTTTCAACCAATGGATACCAGCTCGGGCTCAAGAACTGGGCAAGGAACTGTCAACTTCTGGGGGCGACTGCCTGCAGCCTTCCGCTTACCCACTCTTGCTGTCTCTTGACGGCACGTGCAGCCCAGCATGGCGGGGGCCCGGCGTGTCCCCCAGGATGCTATGCTCCACTCAGTGTCTTTACAGGTTTTTTTAAGCCATGCCTCCTGGCTGCTGCTCCAAGTTTTCTGATTGTTTTGGACATTGTGACAACTTAGCATTGGGTGGTTAGGTGCAGACCCCTGGCCTCTATTTATTCAGGGATCCCAGTGTCCCGGTCGGTATCAGGGAGACTAGCACTGTTCAGACTCTTCTATGTTCAACTCGCCCTCGGGCAGCTCCAAGGAAAACCAATGACCTGCATGTAACAAGATGGGGATGCCTGAGCTGTGGAGGCAGATGTGAGGAGGGGTTAAAAGGCCCAGGAGAGAGAATATACTGCAGCAGGCAAAGCGGGAGTTCCAAGCTTCTCTGTAGCACTGGAGGCCTTCCCCCTCACATTCCCAGGGCCTTGGTGAACAGTGTGGATTCAGCCTTCCACGCAACATGGAAGGAAATGCTCTAGTGAGACCTCTGGCCTCTGCCAACCCAGCCGAGAGCTCCAGAGAGAGGATCCCCATTGGAAGAATCCTAAATTGGGAAGAAAAGGGCAGGTCTGGTACCCACTCATGCACGGTCGTTGGCTGAGGACAGCCCAGGAAGGACATGACCTCTTCTCCTCTGCAGAGGCAGGTCCTGAAGGCCTGCTGCTAAGGCCCTCGCCATCAAACCTCAGGGGCAGACTCTTCCTGAAGGAGGACGAGAACAGCATACCTCCGGGGTTGCTACATCTCTGGCGTAATTGAAGGTGTTTTTTTAATTATCTATATGCTTTTCATGTTTTCTCTAAGAACATGTATTTCTCTTGTATGCACAAAACCTACAAATGTATTTTATTAAAATCAATTGACAAGTTTGGCACATCTCACACCCTGTCTTTGAGAAAGCAGAGTTTTAAGAATTAAACTGGGTGCTGTGGCACATGCCTGTAATCCCAGAGGTGCGTGAGGCTGAGGCAGGAGGATCACAGGTTCAAAGGCAGCCTCAGTAATTTAGCAAGGTTGTAAGCAACCTATTGAGACCCTCTCTCAAAATAAAAAATTTTTAAAAGGGCTTGGGTGTTGCTCAGTGGTTAAGTGCCCCTGGGTTCAATCCCTAGGATGGATGGATGGATGGATAGATAGATATAGATAGATGATATGTAGATAGATAGATAGATAGATGCAGATTAAGCATTAGGTATCAATTCCTTGCTTAGTAACATGGTCATAAAATTGCCCTCTCATAGAATTATCTTATGATGACCACATGAGACACATGATCTTCCAGGGTCCTGACTGACATGTGGTAGGTTTGCAGTGTGGGGCCCAGTCTTCAGACATCAGGACAAGAAAGGACTGGGGAACTAGTAAGGAGTCATCTACTTGAGGAAAATCCAAAAGGGCAGGCTCACAAATAGAGCTGAGTTCAGGACCATTGGGGAACAGCCAGGGGCACCTCAGCGGGGCCTTGGGGAAGACAGAAGCAATCTGAGCGGCTGAGGAGAATCACTATTGCCCTGGAACTCAGTTTTCCCACCTCTCTCCTCTCCAGAGGGCCTGTCTGTGTCTGGTAACACTCCTCCATTCTCATCTCTGCCTCCCTGGAAAGAGGTTTCACTCACCACTGCCCCAGCATAATCCAGTCAACCAAGGGACGCGTGGGAAGTCAGTTCCTGTGTCTCCTGTGGCAACAAGGACACAATGCCAGTTTATCTTGGGTATATCATGGAAAATGAAAGCTCTTTCCTCTTTGCTTTTGCGGCTGAGAATCTTAATGACAAACTCAGTTTACTGCTGCTGTGGTAAGTGATTCATTCCAGAGCCTTCTCCTGTTAGATACCGTTCTGATTTATTTCTAGGTATTTTGCTGTGCTGTGTTTTAACTCTTAAGATGCCCTAAATCTAATGGTAGTAGGAGAAACAGAATTCTCAAGGGAGAGAGCAATCCTGTCCTATGGAGTGAATGTGAAGATTGATGAGTTCATATTTACATGGAGATTTGAGAATGTGAGTGAGTGGCATTTTTAAACACAAAGTCAGAGTCACAAGTGTTACAACATCCTCCTCCATTCTGGAAGCTGGTGCATTCTTACCTACTCGTTAATTCCCAGTTAAGGAAAACATAGGTTACGGCTGTCACATGCCTGTAAGGCAAATCAAGTTTCCTTGGGAACCTTCCAGTAGGAGTTTTAAAAGCACAAAAATGGGGACAAGAGCAATCTGGGACATGGAGATTTTGTCCTCCATTCAGGCTTTGCTATCATCTGCTCACAGAGCCTTCTGCACCCATCCTCTCCCTGGGCCTGGGTCTCTTCCTCCCTAGTGATTGGGCTGGAGAGTGGGTTTTCTCCTGGGACTACCTTGTGAAAGCCATGACCTTCTCCCAGGAAAAACATGGCGCACAGCAAGCCGGGCACAGTGGTGCAAGCCTGTAATCCCAGCACTTAGGGAGGCTGAGACAGGAGGATCACAAGTTCAAAAGCCAGCCTCAGCAATGGCGAGGTGCTAAGCAACTCAGTAAGACCCTGTCTCTACATAAAACACAAAATAGGGCTGGGGATGTGGCTCAGTGGTCGAGTGCCCCTGAGTTCAATCCCCAGTACCAAAAAAAAAAAAAAAAAAAAACAATGGCGCACAGCATTTCATGTACCATCAAGGGAGTTGTAGAACGAGGGAACCCCATTCTAGAACCCTCACTAAAGCATCCAAGACAACCACTTAAGTCTCTCCCAGCTCTTAAGTTTTGTGATCCTGAGATGAAGATGCCTTTTTGAATGAGGGGAAGACATGGAGATGCACAGGCCACCAGCTTCTCCTAAAGTGCAGCCTGCCCTTTCATAATCTCCTGGGTCTCATTTAAGTACAAACTTGAGCAAAAAAGAACAAGCTCAAAGAGGGGGGCAGGGGTGTGGCCAGATGCTGGGCATTCCTGACATTGTTCTCTAAGGCCATGAGCATGCGTGCCCTTGTTTAACAGCACTGTAATTTCTCCTGGTGTGAGCTTGGATTTCTCCCCTATAAATCATGCCCACCTGCTGCTACATTTACCTGGATTCCACAGCTGCTCTGCTGACCTCAACTCTGGGGCTGTTACTGAGTCCTTACTGAACTGCACAACTCCACAGGGCACCTGCCGGAGACAAGTTCCAGCTCATTGCTTCACATCCATTCATGTAGAGTAGTGGCACTCCTCTCAGTAGACCACACAGGGTACCTCTGCTCACAAAGGTGACGTGCGATCCAGCCCTCTTTTGCTGAGGCGAAGCACTCACTTCTGAAAGCTGTGCTCCCGGTGGAGGCTGCCCTCACTGGCAGGACTCCTGAGATTCAGTCCGTTAATCATCCTCTGTGCCAGAAGGCCAGCCTCCAGCATTCTCGCTCCACCTCAGTGACTCAGAGACCTCACAGAGCTACCCCACGGAGATCCCACACCACCATGTGTGCTGATGAGCAGAGCTCCTTTTGGATGGCCTGGTCGTGCCTGACCCTGAATCTTTGGAAGTTTCAACAGTGCAAATCCTTTGAGCTGCAAGCAATAGAAGCCCAACTCAAAGAAACATAAGCCAAAAGAGGGGTATATCAAAAGAGTCCTGGGGTATCTCAAGAACACAGAAGCCAAGAATCCATCTAGAGGGTCTGGGGCTGTGGCTCAGTGGTAAAGCGCTTGCCTAGCATGTGTGAGTCACTGGGTTCAGTTCTCGGCACCACATAGAAACAAAAAGTCCATTGACAACTGAAAAACATTTAAAAAAAAGGAAAAAGAAAAGAATCCATCTAGACTTCAAAAGCAAAGTTAGCTCAGAAAACACCCACTCAGGAGCTACTCTCCATCTCACTGCCACTCCTTTCTCTCCCTTCGTCCATTGGCAGACACCATGTGTACAGGTTACAACCTGGGCATCTGAAGAATGCTGACTTCTCCTTCTCACCCCAAGTCCCAAAGGCCCACGGAGCAGTCTTGTCCACCTTAAGTGAGGTGCCCACTGAAGACCCAGCCCCCAGCAGCCAGCAGATGGGGTCACAGAGTGGCCCATGCATGATATGATGGCAGCTGGCATGAGGAGGGTGAAATGGGACACGGGACAGGTGAGCCAGGTTTCCAAACACAGGTGGGGAAGGCACTGGCTGGGAAGAGCCCCTCCCTCCTCCTCTCCCCAGGTCCCAGGATCACAACTCAAAACTCCTCCAGTCCCTTGTTTGTTAACAGTGATGTAAGTATCTTGGGAGAGGCGTGGCCCCCCAGACTTTCCTGACTAGGACATCTCTACACGTACTGCATTCTAGGCACCAAGAGGAAAACTTAGGTTTCTATACTTCTTCCAGGCAATGTCCCCTTCTGTGATGGCCCCCAAAAGGCCTCTGCTACCTGAGCCCATTCCAATCCCCCAGTTCACTCCTCTCATCCACAAGCAGAAGTTTGGCAAATTTTATTAACATGGGAATGAAGGAATTCACAAAGTCAGTGAAGGAAATAAAGTCAAAGGGACACTGAGAAACTTCCATCCATAGAGCGTTCCTGGCACTTTCCCATGCTCAGAAAGTCGTGTCATTCATGCAATCCAGTTACTGCCCCAGTGCACACAGTCCAAGCCCATTCCGCCCCTCCAAACACCATATACTCATCTCTCTGAAGATTCTCTAAAGATAAAAGCATGTTCAAGACCATGCCAACTTCAGATCTAGAAAATGAGAGAAGCTTAAGGCAGTCACCTTTTCTCTTTTTGATTTCTTGGAGAATACTGAACAAAAGAGTTCTGCAGGTAGCTCTTCTCCCATCTTGCTAGGAAAGACCTTCTAGGGCAATAGTTTCTAAATTGGCATCCTTAGCCCCAAGAGGCTCCAAATGCTGCTCATGTGAGCCGTGATACTGCTGCTATTATGTCTAAAAACCTATGTGTATTTCTCTAGGATGTTCTTAACTTTCTTTGGGTTCTCAAAGTGATCCATAAGAAGGAAAAGATCCAAGTGGCTGATTTCTAGAAAGAGAAAAAACACTTCATCCACAGATATTTACTTCATTCTGCAAGCAAAAGCTAGAGGATGGAGGCACACTGTGTGTTAGTTTTTTTCACTGTGACCAAAAGACCTGACAAGTGCAACTTAGGAGAAAGATTTTTTTTTTGGCTCATAGTTTCAGAGGATTCAGTTCATGGTAGGCCAGCTTCTCGTCATAAATATCATGGTGGAAGGGCATGGCAAAGGAAAGTTGCTTAACTCAGCAGAAAGCCAATATCTCAGACAGAGAGAAGCCAGGGACAAGATATAGCCCCCAAGGACACACCTCCAGTGGCCTTTTTCCTCCAGCCACATCCATATGGCCTAAAGTTATCATCCAATAGTCTATTACTAGATTACTAATTACTAAGTTACTTTAATCCATCAAATTAAGTTACTATTAATTGATCAAATGAATTCATCCGCAGATGGCTAAAGGCGTCATAATCCAATGATTTCCTAAGAGCCCCACCTCTGAACCTTGCTGCATGCTTGCAACACATGAGCTTTTGAGGGACATTCCAGGTACAAACCATAAAATACCAAAAACACAAGCTATGAAGGTGGTTCTCTGACAGAAAATGGAGGCCCACTCACCTACCTCACCTCTCAGGGAGGTGAGAAGGTGGACCAGGAGCCCAGGGAACTCTGGAATCTTTTCCTATCTGTACCCTCCTCTCCCAGTGTTCTCATCCATCCCATGGACTCAGCGTGGGCTTCCAGGTACGTGGACTGGAAGCCTGGACCCCGTCTGTGCTGGGCAGTCTGTGGTTTCCTGTACCTCAGTGTGAGGCCGAGCTGGAATGCGCCAGCGTTGGGGACCCCACAGTGCTGGAGCCATCTCACTCAGTCAGGAAGTGCTCCAGCTGCCCAAGGCCACATTGTCCCGAGCCTCAGTTTCCCTCTGCAGCTGCAGGACGGATGGAAACTACCCAGCTGGTTTGGGTGAGTGTTAAAGTTCAGGTCAACAGTGTTCAAAACCTGTCTCCTCCCTCCGACTCCACCCCATATCCTCATTTAAAATTGTCATCTATTAACTCATTCTAAAAAATGAGCTCTGTCCAGGCCCCATGGCAGGCTGAGGATAATGAGCTGACGTGACAGGCACGGTCGCACTTCAGTTCTAACAGGAGATAGACAAGGAGATGCTCTCACAGCTGACGGGCACTAACAGGTTGAGTGTGTCTGAGCAATCCAGGAGCTGAAGGAGTGACAGGAAGCTCCAGGGCAGGGAAGCCTGTCTCCAAGGATGATGCTCAGGCAGGGCTCTGAAGGACAGGAAGGAGACAGGCAGGGCTGAGAGGGCAAAGAGGGCATCCAGAGGCAGCAGCCTAAACACCATCTGGGGTGGGAAGAAACAAGCAGGTAAAGGAACCCAGATGAGGCGCAGGGTGGACACAAATGCCGTGAGATGACAGTGGCGGGTAGTGGGGACATCATGCAGGCTGTCCTCAGGCGAAGGGAAGGCTTTGAAGGGCATCAACTTAGTAGAGGTCCAGTTCCAATTCCCGCTGGCTGCTGGGTAGAAAACAGGCAGGAGGGAGGGCTGGGCCCAGTGACAGGCGTGAGCAGTGGCCTTGGCAACAGCAAAGGCAGCTGGTCTAGTCCTGGGCTAAGACCAGGAGACACCCAGCTTCCTCCCCTCCCTCCACCCTGACATCCATCCTCTTCCTTTAAAAGCTGTTTCCCAGGGCTGGGGTGTAGCTCAGCGGAAGAACACCAGCGCAGCGTGAGTGGGGCCCTGGGTTCCATCCCCAGCACTGGAAAAGAAAGAAAGAAAAGAAAGAGAAAGTCTGTCTCCCAATGACACCTTCCCCCCATTCCACAGCTCTCTGCCTGTTTTAGACAGCTGGAAGATGGAGATAACATTCTGGGGAGCAGAATCTGGTTTCAAAGAGATCAATTCCACATCACCAGGCTCCCAAACCTACTGCTGCCAACAAGGGATGCCACATGACTGCCAACCCCATTTCCCCAAAGAGCACCCCAAAAGCACCCTGCCTCTGCAAGCCTTCATGACTCCCAAACTCCCCACCCTCGTCTCACTCTACGGTCTCTTCAATATACATGTCCAAGGATGAATCCGAGAGCTTTGAAAAGAAAGCTTCGTTGTTAATTACCTATGGCGGGTTTCCTTTGTTAGCAATAATGCAAAAATTGATAAGGCAGAACACATGTACAGAGGGGACAGCATCTTCAAAAGATGTTTTACACATTTACAACCCATTTTAGAACAGGCCAATTTAAGCAAGTTTCCCCCAGGCTGTGTTTTCTTCCCAATCCTTCACCCATGGGTCACGTGATGCCAGTAGTATCACTGTTCTCTCCAGGAAGTTGGTAGGAAAAGTGACGAGATTGTCTTTCTCTTTTACTGTATATTGTTTTGTTCCAGTCTGTAAGCACTGAGATACTGCATCACAAATGAAAAATGAATAAAAATACTTGCTTGTTTCTAAGGAGAAAACCCACTGATGAAATAGCAATCTCTCCACTCTATAGCGGAAACACCAGGAGGTCATGGGTGGACTAGTCACAAACCTCCGTCCTCAGCCTGGAGCTTGGAAGCATCAACAGATTTTACCTCTCACCTGAAGCTCCTTTAGCATTCAAAAGAAACCCACAGTACTCTGATCTGTCAATGCAATGAGACAGGCAAACACTGTCTTGTACAGAGACATTAGTTACATCCAAAACATGGGTGCATGCTATACGTGTGTGTGGAAATATCACTCTGACTCCCAGCAATACACACAATTAACATATGCTAATGGAAAATAAAGTAACATAATTACAGATAAAACCCACAGGCTCCAATGAAGAGCCATATTCTCTAATTATAAAATTTTTCTAATGACTCCAAAAATAATTTCTCAAATTATCCTAAATTTGGGTATTTTTAAAATATCTATCAACCTAGATTTTCCTTTCCAATCTATATTTTTCTGGAGTTCTAGTGAAATATCAGTTTAGAAGGATAGTTAACTAGTATAAATATGCTCAGTCAACTAGTTTAACTAGGTTGAACATGAACTTTTCCAGGGTCTGGAATTCCCATCATCTTGGGCAGAAAGGCCGATCACATCACGTGCACGGGGCACGTCTCAGCTCCACTCACTGTCCCATCCCACGGGTGAGGGCTCTGTCCAATGCTCAGAAGAGTTTGGCTTCTATTAAACAGTGAAAGTGATACTGTCTTATTAGTGGTCAGGACCGAGTTCGCTTTCCACGGATTCGAAGAATGAACACGCCAACAGCCAGGCAAGCAAGCATAGTGAGATTTATTTAAGAAAGTGATAGAGGACAGACTCCCCAGAAGAGGTACTTTCCAAGCCGAAAAGCCTGTGGGAGGGTGCCACTTGCCTTTTTATATCCTTGAGACCTTTTCCCACTAATCATCGTCTTCTCTTTCTTTCCCATGTATGTGCCTGAGAGCAGGAATGCAGAAGTTTTTTTATTTTCCTTGAAAAGTAACCACCAGTAACCTTTTGTTCTTTCTCTGAAAAACAATCATCACCTTCTCGACCCTCATTATTTTTACCCATGTTGACAGCCTGACTTGAGCAGTCCTGAGCCAATTTTCTCATTCCCAGACCCGCTCATTCTTACCTACACTGACCACCTGACCTTTGTCTCAAAGAGAGATCCACAAAAAGTAGTTGCCTGATCACTAGGCTGCTGAGCAGCCATGCCAGGGCAGTGGGCTCTAATGCCTGGGCCTGGGGTGGGTTGTCAAGACAGACAGTAGGACTTTGTGGGCCCCCACAGCACATGCTGAGCCAACTATGAGCTGCCTTTCCCCCCAAGGGCTGTCCATGTGGCTGGGGCCTCTGCGTTCTCGCCTCGCTAGTCAGTCACAGCCACCTTTCCAGCTGCTGTCCTCCACACCACCATGGTTCAGAGCTGATGATGGCCTGTGAAGGGCCAGTGCAGGCGACTGGAGGTGCTGGGCTCCTGGTCAGTGGGGTGCAGGCCAGGAAATTAGTTTGCTCCTGCAGTTGAAGCTGCTGGCAGGACCTGCAGAGGCCTGGCTCTGAACCTCAGGTCCAGGAGAGGAGGGGCCCCCATGGCCGGCACACACTGGATGGAGCAGCTTATGCAACTCAGGAGAGCCCATGGTTGTCAGGGATTTTGCAGGCTAGAAATCAGCCATGGCAGGAGCATTTCTACCTCCAAAGTCAGCAAATGCTAAGAATCATAGCTCGGGGGTTGGGGGCTTATTCATTTACTTGCTTGTTGATTTGTTTTTCAGAGAAACCATTATTAAGCCATTGTTGAATGTTTGCGAGCACACCACTGGGGCAGGGGCACCTCTCGGCTGCCATGAGCACCTGACGAGTAGCCCTACCTGCTTTTTCTGGCTGCTGGAGAGCCCAAGAAGACAGTGCTGAGGAAGCTTAGGGTCCCCAGAAGAAAGTGTGGCTGATGGCAGGGGCCTGAGGGGTAGTTCCTCCAGGTGGCACTTGGGGACACAAGTCACTTCTGCTGCCTTTCTAACTGCATGGTATGGGTCTGGCATCACTTGAAAGACGGTGTCATAGCTTTCATTTATTTCCAAAATTGCTTCTCTGAGAGTCTGTGGGATGGCCTTGGAGGAAAAGGTGAGGTGGAAGTCAGTGGCTAAGGCCTCTCTATCCCATTTCTCAGGAAAGAGGAGAATTCCTGGGTGAGGGCTTAAATGTCGCCCAAGGTCAGCTGCAGCACAAGAGGATGGTGAAAACATGTTCAAGGTGGGGACCCTGCATGGCTCTGGCCTGCCCTTTGCAGTGAGCACCCACCCTACCTCCCACCCCAGCAGCTGCTCCTCTTTCCCTGGGGGTTGTCCAGTAGAACATCGTAGCCCTCAGGGGGCAACCTTCAAGCAAACACTGACAGGAGTTGGTGTGTGGTCAGGGCATCTCTGAGGCACACTCCATTCTGCTGTCCCTCAGCAATTGAACGTGCAGCATCCCACATGGTCAGTGGCTGGATTTCCTCCCTCTTCCACTCTCTAGTGTTTCCCAAGGTTACCCCTGTAAACTCCTGCACTAGAATCTTTACCCACTGAGCCTGCAGCCAGAGGCAGTGCACGAAGGCAGTCCTCTGTTGCACAGGGAGTTGCTCACATAGCACCAGATCACTTGCACACTGTCTCATAAAGGAACCCAGCCTGCACTGAGACACGGCCACTGCGTATGCAAACCAGAGATGTTTTTCTTGTCTGGGAACCTAGAGATGGATGTCGATTCCATCTAACATGTAATCACATCCATTTCTAAGCCTAAGGACTCAGTAGAGAATGTGTGTCTGATGGACTTTTTAAAAAAGTTTTATGGGAATTTCCACATGTGCACAAAATTAGAGTGAACACTACTATGAACTCTTTGGTTGTCTTCA
The DNA here is from genome assembly GCA_004024805.1 of Geosciurus inauris. Classification (NCBI taxonomy): domain Eukaryota; kingdom Metazoa; phylum Chordata; class Mammalia; order Rodentia; family Sciuridae; genus Geosciurus; species Geosciurus inauris. The sequence continues at coordinate 86,689 of PVHX01003761.1, forward strand.
CCCACCTGGAAGAGTTATTAACATAGAGATAACCCCCAGTATCTATCGAAACTCTATCTCCCCCACTTTCTTTTTGATGAAAGTAAAATCATCAAAAGTAAATACAAATCACACATCATTTTACCTGTAAATATTTTAGTAGATATCTTCAAGACAAGTTCTCTTAAAGGTAACAATACCAAAGCATCTATCAAAACACACTGCTAAACATCATACTGAATGTTGAAAGAGGAAAACTTCCCCTCAAATCAGGAGCAAGACAGGGGTATCTGCTCCTGACATTTCTATTTGACATGGTACCAGAGGGTCTGGCCAAAGCAATCAGGCAAGAAAAGGAAACAAAAGTCATCCAGCTTATTCAAAAAAGAAGTAAAGTCATCTGTACTTGTAGATGGCATGATCTTGTATATAGGAAATTATAAGGAATTTATTAAAAGTTGGAATTAATAGATGAATTCAACAAAGTTTTAGGATATTTTAATCAATATTAAAAGATGAATTACATTTTTCTATATTAGCAATGAACAATCCCTACCTGTTTTACAATCCCTATTGTAAAACAATTCCATTTACAATAGTATAAAATAATAAAATATTCAAGAATAAATTCAACAAAAGTATATAAGACTTGAACACCAGAAACTATAAAATATGACTGCAAAAATTAAAGAAGACTTAAATAAATTAAAAGATTACCTATGTTCATGGATTCATCAATATTGTTTAAATGTAATGCTCCTCATAATGATCTACAGATTCGATGCAATTCTTATCAAAATAATAGTTTCCTTTTTTGCAGAAGTAGAGAAGTTGGATCTAAATTCATCTGAAAATTCAAGGATTCAGAATACCAAAATAATATTTAAAAATAACAGCCAAGTTAAAGAACTCACATTTTCCATTTTCAAAATTCACTACAAAGAAATAATAATTAAAATAGTGGCCTACTTGCATAAAGCAAGACACAAAAATCAATGGACTTGAGAGTCTAGGAATAAACCCCTCCATCTGATTTTTGCCAAGGGTGCCAGATATTCATTCAATGGGGAAAGAGTTATCATTTTAACTAGTGGTGCTGGGACAACTGGTTATCTACCTGCAAAGGAATGAAGTTGGACCCCTATTCTCATACCATAGGCAAAAAGTAAGCTGATATGGACCATAGACTAAAATATAGGAGCTAAAATCATAAAATCAAATTATTCCATGAAGTAGAAAAGGAGAGAACCCTTACAAACTCATTCTATGAAGCTAGCATTACCCTAATACCACAACCAAAGACACATCCAGGAAAGAGAACTTTAGACCTATATCCTTGATGAACACAGTTGCAAAAATTCGTAATAAAATACTGGCAAATCACACACCGAAGCACATTTAAAAGATAGTGCTCCATGGTTTTCATCCAGGGCTGTAAGGTTGGTTTGACATGTGGAATCGATAAAAGTTTTTGGTTTTGGAACCCGGTCTCACTGTGTTGCCCAGGCAGCCTTGAACCCCTGGGCTTGAGCGATCCTCCTGCCCCAGCCTCCTGAGCAGCTAGGACTGTAGACGTGGGCCAGCACGCCCAGCTCCTGTGCGCTGCTTTAAGCTGCTGTTTGTGGTAAGCTGTTGTGGAACATGGAAGATGAATGTCACCTACTGTCGCTTGTATGTTTTCTCTTTTCCTTCGGTGTCTGCAAACCTGTCGACAAAGAGTTTTCACCGAGTTGAAGTAGATCGGCTCCCAAAAATGCAGTTTCAAGGGATTATCTAAAATATTTTGCCAGTTTGAAAAAGATGTAAAAGGGCCCCACAGAGAAATAAAGTAAGAATTGATTTATAATGAAGATAAGTTTTAAAGTTGAGTGGTAAATGGCAAGGTAGCAAAATGAGGTTTAAATGTTTTACCAGCCAATATAAAAATAATACATTATAGTATGATAAAAACTAGGTATAAAATATGCTAAAGAGCAACATAACAATCTAAAAGGCAATTTCTGAAACTTAAAAGTTACCCAAAATGACAATAGAAAACATAAAAGAAATTCTTGAAGTTTAAATGGAGGACTACTTTAAACGGAAGAACAGAAACTATTAAAACTTCTTAACCCAGAGTGAAACAAACATTATAGTATAATCAAAACCATTAAATATCAGTGAAACCATAGAAAACGCCCCAGAGGCAATCCAAGGCTAAAGTGGTTGAAACCTGAGATGCAGGAGGGGGAAGGAGGGGGAGAAAGCTTTGAGGCAGGAGAGAGCCTGGCAGCAGCCTGATCCCCACCCCTCTGTTTTCTGACAGATCATTACCTCTGGGCAGCAGGCTCTCTCGCTGGAAGTTCTTCAAAAGGCAGCTTTTTTTTTTCCTTTTTTTCTTTTTTTTGGTACTGGGGATTGAACTTAGGGGCACTCGACCACTGAGCCACATCCCCAGCCCTATTTTGTGTTTTATGTAGAGACAGGGTCTCACTGAGTTGCTCAGCGCCTCGCCGTTGCTGAGGCTGGCTTTGAACTCGCGATTCTCCTGTCTCAGCCTCCCTAAGTGCTAGGATCACAGGCGTGAGCCACTGTGCCCAGCTCAAAAGGCAGCTTGTGTCTGAGGCCAGGCTGGAGCCCAAGAGATCTGTATTCAGCTAGTGGGGAGCAAGAAGCAGTAGCACCCACACACAGCCAGGGGCCAGCAGGTCTGGTCTGCCTGAGGGCAGTCCCCCAGCCCTAGTGAGACCCTGGAATCCTGGCAGGCACGTGTGGCTGCCTCACCTAGACTTGTTTCCTGCGCAGGCATCCGGCAGCTGCAGTGCCCTGCACACTCCCTACCTTGGTGTCAAAATTCTGTAGGACCCCTGGGTCCTTCCGTCAAGCACAAAATTCCTGTTATTGACTATGCCTAACCCTGACCGCAGGGAGACCTGGGCCAGGACTTCCAGAGACAGTAAGAAAGATCCAGCACCCTAGCGTGACCCAGCACCCCCAAGAAAGCAGAACTTGGTCAGTTTCCAGGGTGTGAGACCGAGCAACGTAGTCCACATGCTCTTAGTTCCTTGTCATGCAGCAGTCACTCCAGCAGGGGCTGGACAGCACAGGACCCAGGTGAAGGTGAGCATGGGGACGCCCCTCCCAGAGCGCCAGCCTCCAGAGCTTCTCCGGGTGTTCATTTGCACTTGCTTGCACCAAGTGATACCTGCAACAGGACCCTCTCCCCCTCACTCACGTACAGTTACTCTGTGGCTCCCTCCCTACAGTGTCATCATTAGGAAGTAGAAGAGCCACTCTGCAGGGTCTCCAGGGTCACATTTGAGAGGGACTGAGCTTCTGCAGACGTGCTGGGCTTCTTGCCCAGAGTCTATTAAAACCGGGATGAATGGTTCAGAGGAAAGGATCTGCCTGGCTTTGCACATCTCAAATGCCTCTTTTGCTCAGGGTCACCCCTTTAGGTCCCACCAAGCCCTGAGTCGGTGGAATATAAAACTGTGCTCCAAGCTCAGTTGGGATGAAGGAGGCTCTCTGCACAGCTGAGGACCAGGTTTCCAGTGGACACCCAGTGACAGCTTGGCTTTCACTTCATGTCCCTATTTCTACACACAAGTATGGACCTGGTTCAAGGGGTCTCGGCTGACAGATGTCACTGTGCCACTGTAATATGCAGACACAGAAGTCTCCTTGCTGGCGGAGCAGCCCACCTGTGTACTGGAGGCCCAGGATGGAAATAAACAACAAGTATGAGCATTAGTGAGGTTACCAAGCCCTGCCGCTGTGGAAACCAGGCTGGCTACATCAGTCACAACCCTGACAGGACACTGTCCAACACAGATGGTGCAAAAGCAAAATTAATGGTGTTCTTGTTTACAGAGCTGTGCACAGGGTAAGCAGATACGTCAAGAGATTCGGAGGCACCAAGAGCCCAGCAAGTAGGGATGGAACTGGGGGAAAAACAGCCCAGGCGCAGCTAGCCAGAGGAGGGGCTGCCCAAAGGGAGCTGTGATCTTGCAAAGATACAGATGCCACCAAAATAAGGCAGCCCAGGGGAGGCAGGGAGCAGCAGAGAAACATCCAGACCCCTCTCCCTGCTCAGGTGTCAGTGACTGCCTCCCAAATGCCAAAGCCAATGGGCAGGGGCTTTGCTCTCATTACCAGCTGGTGGGGGAGACCTAACGCAGGCAGGAAGAGCCTCCTGGGTTGCGGAGCAGAGGAGGGTGTCCATGAATGGCAGAGGCAGAAAATAGCCACACCTGGTGCTAGCTAACATTTAGGTAAGAAAGAGCCAGTGCTGCAGGATGAGGCAGCCCAGCCATGGCACTAGGAATATCTGGGCCACGTGCTTTGTGGTGAGGGCTCCTCTGAGCATCACAAGATGGTCAGCCGCATCCTGGTGGCTAGATGCTGTAGCATCCATGCCCACCCCTGGTATGGCACTGAAACTGCCCAGGCATTGCCAGTTGCCTCTGGGGGGACAAGCCCACCCCCAGCTGCAAAAGAGGCAACCAGAGCTTCAGAGGCCCGAACTGGAGCAACAAGAAAAGACACAGCTTCGCCCACAGCCTTCCTCAGCTACTGCATCCAGAGAGGTGGGCGAGGGATGCGAGCTGTGGGCTGAGGGACGGAACATGGAACCCTGCCTCTGAAAATGCAGGATACCAGCAAAGAACAGGGACGGCCAGCTGACTGCAAGGCCCTGGGCCAGACAGACAAGGGTCACCACAGACCCAGAGGCAGAGGACACACCTCGGTGAGGCCTCAGGGAAGAGGAAATTAGAACAGCATCCACACAAGAGGTCAGGCTCCTGATGCAGGGCTGGAAAAGATGTGGCCGCCAGCCCCTCGAAAAGGGCTAGGAGGTGCATGACCGAGAGACTCTGGACAGACAGACGTCCCCATTAGGAATAAAACATGGGCCTTATTTCCTGCTGGTCTGCCGTTAGGTGTCATAGTCACAGGAACTGTGAAGCTGATGGGAAAAGGCCTGCGCTGCAGACACAGCCGAGGCAGCAGGCGCAGGGAGGGTTAAACAGAAAAGTGCCAGAGGCTGCTGGTGGATGGAAGGGGGAGATGCTGGGCAAAGGGCACAAACGTCCAGTTCCAGGACTTACTGTGCAGCAGGGAGACTGTGCTCATGGTGACACAGTGCGTGCTTGCAGAGGCTGGATGAGCAGAGCTGACATGGTGCACGCACAGGGTTCCACCGAGGCCGTGGGTATGTTGACCCACTTGATGTGCGAATCATTTCAGTGTGCATATACCACGCTGCCAAGTTGTACACCTTAAATAGACACTATTTTCTTTGTAAATTACACCTCATAAAACCAAGGTGAGTGGTGGGGGCATTCAACAAGGGGGAAAAATGAAACACCAAAAATAAGTTCGGAATCCAAAAAATACAAAGCAATCTACCATGACAGAAACTCAGCAGATGGGAGTTTCAATCTCTCCCCTCAAACCACAGAAATGATACACAGCCAACGAGATCGAACACACAGGAAAAGAACAAGACCCTGGAATAAAAAAGCACAGGTCTGAAGAAAGACATGCACTACAAGGACTTAATCACATTGTTTCTGAAAATGAAAACTCCATGAAGGAGTTCAAAAGTAGATTCGATCCAGCAGAGGAGCTTCACATCTGAACCAATCATGGCAGGTCAAAGTTCAGTGGCAACTGACTTTATCACAGAAATGATTTGATAACAGGACAGTCTGTTGCTGTGGGGCCAATGGCGACCCTCTGTGGAAGTAAACCCAGCACACTGGAGGTGTGGCTCTACGGTGGGGCCCTTGCCTGGCAGGGGTGAGGCTCTGGTTCCATCCCCAGCACAGAGAGAGGGACAGGGAGGACAAATAGGTTAGCCTAATGAACCTGATGAACCTGATGAAGTTGCCTGATGAACCTGCCCCGAGCAAGGCCCCAGGCTTCTCTTCTAGGACCCTGGATCAGTAAGATGAGCCACACAGTAAGGGCTGGTGTAGGGCTGTGTCTGGTCCTAGGGAGGATTGTCCTAAGGAGGATTCCCCTGCAAGGGAATTTGCATAAGTACCGTGGGACATAGTTGCATTTGACACCCTAATGGGGATTCCTCCACAGGATCGCCTCCTCCCATCCTGCCTCAGCTCTTTCTGAAATAAGCCACACCTTCGTGAGACTAGAGAGGTGGTAAGGGCTTCATTTGAATCCATGTCACCTGATGGTTCCTGAGAGCCTCACCCATCAACACTTGCAGTACCAGTGTTCTCACAGAGCACCACCACCCACTCTTCTGGGTGCTTAGAATTAATCCATGGCGTAAGGGGACCTGACCTCATACCTTGCCCTTATCATAAGGTCATAAAACCAAGCAAATCACATTGCATATTGAAAGTGGTCAGCGGAGGACAGAAACAGGCGTCCTGGCCCTGCTCTGCTTGTGGTGAGTGGAGCCCTGCCAGGCCTACTGGTTGCAAATCTCCTGACGCAGGCACAAGCTCCCTGCTGTTTCCTTGTTGGGCTTCAGGTCTTCAAAGCTACTGATGATGTATTTTTCTCATCATGATGTAATAATAACCTAGGCATAGGGCGGTGTTTCTCGTTGCTGTGGAAATTACACAAGGGTCCTAGGTGGATACACAGCCTCTGACAGCATCGAGGGAGGCCCGAGAGAGCTAGGCTCTCCATGGCAGCAGGCAGGTCTGCTACTCAGCTGCCCCTACGTGCACTATCGACCAGGCAGGCTCCAGGCTTGGCACAGCCTGAAAATCGATTGGCCGCCCAGATGCTGCTCACAGCAAAAGCGGCCTTGGGGCACAGGAAAGCAAAACCCACAGAGCTCTCTTCCGGAGAAACATATTTGGCATTAAGGGAAGCCAGGAAATGGCACAGCGAGCCTTAGGGCTGCTGGGCACTAATTGGAGATCACCACAGAAGCCTTCCTGGGAGAAGTGGGGCCAAGCAAGGAGAGCTGGGATGACTGTACCGTGTGACCTAACATCCCGGTGGCAAGAGAAGCAGAGGGGGAGAGCCCATTGCTGGAAGTGGCCATGAGCGAAGCGGGGCTGGCAGCTTCCAGCCACTGGAAAAGGTGGGAAGCGATTCCACCTTCTGCCTCCAGAGGTAATGTGGCCCTGCTCTAAAGGATTTCCATGGCTGTGACCAAAATACCTGACCAGAACAGCTTAGAAAAGGAAGAGTTTATTCTGGCTTCATGGTTTCAGAGACCAGTCCATGGCGGCTGACTGCTGCTCTGGGCTCAGGTCGAGGCAAAACCTCTTGATGGAAGCCCACAGCACAGGAAAGCTACTCAGCTCCTGGCACTTGGGAAACAGAGAGGGAGGGGCCAGGGGACCAGATACCAAAGCCCAGGGTAGTCCCACCTCCTCCGGCCACGCCCCCTGCCTACAGCCACCACCAACACAGTAGCCCTTCACATTATCAACACACGGAGTGGATCGAGGACTGATGAGGTCACAGCTTCCAGAATCTAATCATTTCTCCTCTTGCATTAACGCAGAAGCTTCTGGAAGATACCTCCTATCCAAACCACAGCACTGCCTTGACTTCTGACCTCCAGCTCTGTAAAATGATGCATCTGTGTTGTTTATACAAAGACTGCACCTACGCTCCACTCACGGCCACGAGTGTGGGCACAGGCGTGTGCTCACAGATGTTTATTTAATGGGAGACAGCGTGAGAAAGACAGACAACCTCCCTACCACCGCTGAGCTTACAGTCTGTGGGGGAGACCTATCGGAAAACAACTGTATCAGATTACTTCCTTCATAGCAAGCAGAGTGACCTCTCAGGGACCTCAGAGGGCAGCTCCAGTGAGCAGTCAGAGAAGGATTCTCTAAGGAGGTGGTATTTGAGCTGAAGCCAGAAAATGAGAAGCCAGGTATGGAATGACTAGAGGAGCAGGTTTCTAGGCAGAGGAGACGCCAACCAAGGGGTCAGGAGGGAGGAGTCTCCAGGTACAGGGGGAGACTTCAGAGACAGATGAGGAGGCAGCTCAGTTAATGAGCCGGGATTTATGAAAGCCTGACATCAGCTGGCTCAGTAGAAAGGGGCAGGGACAGAGTCTGTGGAAATCCTAGGCTTCCCTCCCCTTTGGAGTTTGCATTGAATAACAGCTCATCTCTCCCTGTAGGAATAAAACAGTTGTTACCTTTAAGGCTGATTTTTAAATGCCAGCCGCTGTGTGGTTGATTAATCAATCATGTTGCCACAGTTTCAAAGCAGAGCTAAGTGGTGGATGAATGGAGTCAAGGTCACTTGGGAAAGGCGTGAAAAACACACCCATCCTAGAAAATAGGAGGTGAGATCTCCAGCGGCTCCCTGCCATCAGTGGAGCGGGAGGGGGAGGAGCTGGTGTGAGCAGAGGAGGAGGAAATCACAAGTCCCCAAACATGGGATGGGAGGGGAGCTTTGCTAAGTAGCTTTGCTCAGGGCGGTGCCTGGTGGGGTCCTGGCAGCCAGGAAGATGATCATGTGGCACCTGAAACCCAAGATTTAATGGACCAGGACCTGGAAGAAGGGAGTCCCTGGTGGAGGGGTGAGGAGAGAACCTGGTAGTTCAGGTGTGACCCCAGAAGCAGAAGGGGTCCCTGAGTCCTCCCTTCTCCAGCAGGTGCTCTGGCAACACAGAGTGGTTCTGATGAGTTAGAGTGACGAGTGGCTTTCCTTATGTGTGTTGAGGATCAGTGCTATGGAGCATGAGCACGCACCCCACTGGACCACTTCAGACTCCATCTAGACTGCAGAAGACAGTGAAATGTGCCCCAAAAGTCCCACTCCTAGGAATTCTAAGTAGTAGGCCCAAAAGTACTCATTGCATCACTTTTACAGTGACGACAAGAAATAGAGACACAAAATTCACAGACAGGTAAAATAATTCATAGAACATCCATATGGAGGACCATTATGCAGCCATTAAAATCTGCAGTTGTAGGAGCATCTCCATACCTTCAACCCCTCCCTTCCATCTTTCCCCATTCTATACTAATGGACTGTGCACTTGACAGAGAGCATTGTTTGTAACTTTGGGCCATGATTGGTCCAGGAGTGTATATAAGCTTCTGTACTTTCTGGAATAAATGGTGTTTCTGCGTCTGGCTCCCGCAGAATGTTTACCTACCCCGGAGTCTGGGTGGAGTGACTCCGGCGGACCGTCACCCCAAAACCTCGTCCTGTGAGACCCTATTTCGTCTTCCCCGAGGACCCCTTTTCTCGTCTCTCAGGATCCCAACTCAGTCGAGCCGATCCACAAGGCATGACTTAAAACAATATGCATTAAAAGAAAAATTATAATAGTTGGATTTATTGAAGATTGCTCTGCAAAGTTCTCAGAGAAGAACCTGGTACATAGTTTGAATTTATTTAATCTCCACAACACCTCTACAAGGTATATACTATCAGTCTTTTCTGAAAAGAAAGTAAGGCAGAGAAATGGCAAGGAATGCGCCTAAGGACACATTGCTAGTAATTCTGAAAACTGGTATTTAACTTTAGTCAGTTTGACTGACCAGCTCATTCTCCTAATCCTTATGCTATTCAGCCATTAGAACAATTTGTAATGACACAGGACAATGTTCAGAATTTGTATTTTGGTGAGAAAAGCAGGTGATCAAACAGTACACTCTGCATAATCTTAATTGTTTCATACGTATCCTCATTCTGGAGGATCATGGTAGGACATTTGGAGAAAGGGAATGACTTGGGCATGGCAGGAGTAGGTTGTGTCTCCTATCCTGACGGGATTCTTTTTGTAAACGTTTTTGCAAGTCTGCAGCAAAAACAAATCTGTCTTATACTGTGCAATTTCCTGCATGTCTGAGAATCATCTCTTTCCTGATCATTGCAATCTTCACTGCAGGGTTGGGGCAGGGCTTTCTGTTCTATGCTCTCCAACGCTGCACTCTCCTAAAGAAGTCTGATGGACACACCAGCATTTTTTATGTTGATAGTTCACAGTAATGTCTTCCTTTGTGCTTTATGTCATTATTCTTTTTTGTTTGTTTGTTTTGGGCATTGAGAATTGAACCCAGGGGTGCTTAACCACTGAGCCACATCCCTGGCCCTTTTTATTTTTATTTGGAGACAGGGTCTTGCTAAGTTGCTGAGGCTGGCTTTCAACTTGCAATCCTCCTGCCTGGGCCTCCTGTGTGCCACCATGCCCTTTATTCTTTACTGGCCACTTTTCTTTTTTTGCCACAAGCATTAGTTACATGTATTCAGAAAAGTTCCAAAAAGACAAGAGGTGCACTGCCAACCATGAAGTCATCTGTGTTCCCTGTCTGGCCTGCCTCGAGTCTGACACAGGACTTGTCTGCAGTTATAGGTCCACCCAGTAGTTCTGCGAGTCTCCCTGGGGTAGAAGCCCTCTCTCAACACGTCACTCCAGGGATACCCTTTCAAATAGAAGCTCCCATCTTCTGAAGCCTTGTGCTCTGTGTGGCACAGAGAAAGCAATTTGCTTTGCCTCTTGGGCTGGTGCAGAGCAGCAGGCAGGATGTGGCTTGTCTCACTCTGGAACACACTCTCAATTGACTCTCCAGGGCTGAGGGTGGGCAGCCCTGCCCATGCTGCCTGGAGGTTCTTGGAGCTGTGATGCTGGCTTGCTATGAAAATGGACACCGACCTCTCTCCCTCAGGTGAGTGGAGGTGAGTCAGAAGTCCCATGAACAACTCGAGTATAAACACTCAGACCCACGCTGACAGGCAGAACCTCAGCTCCATCCTGAAGGAAGCCCAGGGCTGAGCACCACTGGACAGAGGCAGGCAGAGCCACTGCCCTCTGGTTGTCTGGGTGGGTGAGCAGGAGACTGGGGGTTCTCCCACTTCCAGTCACCCAGGGCAGGGGTCCACGGAGTCATTTCCACGGAGCGGGGAAGAAGCCAGGGCTGCAAGAGTGGAGGCAAGGGAGGCTCCAGTTTTGACCTGTCCACAAATGGGTGCTCCCTGACTCCCTCCCTGAGGCCGGAAAGGGTCCCTTCTCTCTCAGAAATTCAACTGATTGATAAAGTAGGGAAAATCAGGACAAGTAATGAGAATAAGAAAATGCTTTTTGAGGGACAGCAGCCTCACTAAAAGCATTCTCTGTGGGTGATGGCTGTTTTCCTACATTTTCGGCTGGCTTCTTTTATTTTGATTCACCTTGGATTTAAGCTGCTGGTTTGAAATCTAATGACTATGTTGTATGTGGTCTGTAAGCTGAGAGCCATGAGGTTTTGGGTGGCTGAGAAAATCCACATCTTTGTTATTCCATATGTGGCCACATACACTGCTTTGTGAAACTGTGTCACACCCACTGACAAAATGCAAACTTTGAGTAATTTCATCACCTTCTCCCAGTTGGGAGGAAACTGTGGCTGGAGGCTGATCTGGGTGGAGGGGGTCAAGGGAGGAACCCTATCACTGGCTCAGGGTCAGCCACAGTTCCCGTGGCTACAAGGGAATGGCCTCTTGTTCCAGTGCTGAGTGCCACATGCACCGCATCACCTGTTACCTTCCACTCTGTGACCGTCTGCCCTTGCCCCACTGCCATGGGGACAGGGAGCATCTGCTGGAGCACAGCGGGCCTTGTGGAACAGCCCTGAGATAGAGAAGGTAGTCTCGGTTTCCATGTCATGGAGAAGAGTCCAGCCCAGCCTGCATTCAAGGCCTCCCATCTCCTGCTCCTAGTTGCTCTTGGAGCCTTATTTTATAAGGTTACCCATTCCCTTGCTCTTGCTCCTAGGTGTACCCAGCAGAGCCGTCCAGGGGGACTATTACATGGCCAGGCCCTAGAGCAGCACAAGGACTCTCACTTATCTGTGAGCCCGTTCTCCTCTCCCTTCCTTCCCCATTCAGCAGTGACCCCTCTCTCCAGATCTAATGTCACAAAACTTCCTGGAACATTCTTGCTTGTGCACAATCTCTGCTATGCTTTCTCAGAGCACTTGCACTGTGGCACGTGCAATGAGGCTGAGTTGTGTCCATCCCCCCAAAAAGCATGTCCATGTGGAGCCTCAGAGTGGGACCTTATGTGGATACAATGTCTTTGTCTGTCATTAGTTAAGATGAGTTCATGCTGTAGAGTGAGGACATAATCCAATGCCTGGTGTCCTCATAGAAGACCCACAAAGATACACACAGGTAAAAAGGCCACCCGAAGATGAAGACAGAGATTAGAGTGGTTCATCTAAGAGTCAAGAGATGCCAAAGGCTGCTGGCAACTGCCGGATGTTGCTGGAGGCACGGTGAGATTCTCCCTGAAAGCCCCCCAGCAGGATGCAGCACTGCCACCATCTCGATTTTGGACTCTCAGCCTCCAGAACTGGGATGATATAATTTTCTGTTGTCTTAAGCCACTCAATGTGCTACACTTTGTTATAGCAGCGCTAGGAAACTAATACAACGTGGATTCCCACTGCAAACTGTCTGCAGTGCCTGATTTGAGGTGGGGGGTGCAGTGCCGGGGAAGAACCCCGTGAATGTTTGTGAAATGATTAAGAGAAATTCTTCAAATTGCAGCACCTTACAAGGACCCACAGCAAGCAGAAGGCAGACTTGTGCTTGGTGCACAGGGAGCCCCTACACTGGTACTTGGAGCCTCGTCAGGCGTCCAGCAGTGCCCCGTGTGGTCCATGTCATTGTCCAATGTCATAGGAGGTTCTGGGGAACTGGAGAGCAAAGAGCGTGTAAAAGGTGCGTGAGTTTCTAGAAGGCTCCAGGATTTTCCTTCATGGCAATAGAATGTGGATCAAGGTCACAGAGCAGCCGTCCCTCCTCTGCCATGACCTGGCCAGGAGGCACCGAGGTATAGACAAACATCAAGAGAGGTCTGGAAGTGCCAGAGCCTCAGTACTCCAAGAAGGCTTAGCAGTCACTTTCTTCATTCAACAAACAGCTATTGAGCACTCACTAGGATGGGCAAATGTTTTAGGCACTCAGGATTCAGCAATGATGGGCTGGGGCTGTAGCTCAGTGGTAAAACACTTGTCTAGCACATGTGAGGCACTGGGTTCGATCTCAGCACCACATAAAAATAAAATAAAGCTAGCATGTCCATACATGACAAAAAATATTTAAAAAAAAAAAAGATTCGGCAATGAGCAGAACAAAAACGTTCTCTGTTCTCCTGGATTTATACTCCAGCATTAAGTAGAGGAGAGAGAGACGATGCTAGGGGTTAAGGTGGGAAAATAAAGATCATCTTGGATTGTCATTTTTCTTCAGTATCAGCATTGCTACTTTCAAGCTATAGGCTACTGGCTTTCTTTCAATTAATGTTTATCTGATATATCTCTTTTTACCTCTTTAACTTCAACCTTATTGTGTTCGTTTGTGCTTTTCTCTTGTAAACATATACTTGGATTATGCATCTTTTAATAGTTGCCTTCACACATTTGTGTTTCTCGTAATTATGGATACACCTTGACTTATTTCTTCCATATTGTGCTCCATTTCTTTTGTTATTATTATTCCCAATAATTGAATCACCTCTACAACCTCTCCAAATTTCTCTCCAAGCCTGATTTCTGTTTAAGCATTTAGGCACCACTTTCCGATGCATCCATTACGTAACATACGGGTACATAATCAGGTTCCACCCACCGTTGGTCCCGCTGAACCCTCATAGAATGTGCTGTCTACCTGGCAACTTGGCGAAGGTGTTGCATACCCAGCATGCTCTTCTCTCCCCAGTACTCTCTTTCCTCCAGCCCTCTCTCCCCAGAATATATTTCAGGAATGATTGCTCCGTTTGCCATCATCCCTTTAAAGTATGGTGCCCACATCTGAAGACTTAGCCCTAGAGGACATTGATCTGTCCCAAGAAAAATGAGACTGTTTCCTCCCTTGCCTTAGACAAAACCTCATCACTGCAGAGACAAAGCTCAGGGGACTCACCACAGACTCCCTGTCAACCCAGGCCTCCATGCCACGTCCCCGGCATCTTGTGCTTTTTGCAACTGACCCCTCCCAAGGCAAACACCAGGCTGAATAATTAGCTCCGATCAGACTTCATCTCATTAGAGTTGGCCAGCTGCTCCCAGCTGTCAAGATATTTTTGGATTCCCACAACATTGTGTCACCCACAGAAGGAGATGTTTCCTTTGCTCAGATCTTTCTTTCTGCAATTTCCATGGCTCTAGTCCAGTAATTCTTCAATGCCGTGTCTTATATATAAGAAGTATAGTCATATCTGTTGGCAGAGTGTGGAGGGAGCTGGGGAGGACAGAAAGGTACCCCCAAAGAACATACACATTCTCTCTCTCTCTCTCTCTCTCAGAGCCCCATTAGTTGAATTCTCACACATGGGTGTGATCAGCTGTCTGTGAGAAAAAACAAGAGCTTGCTCAAGTGTGGCAGACAAGTGGAAGACCAACCAAAGAAATCTCTGGAAGGCAGGACGGCATTGTGGTTGGCATGCAGTGAGCACAGGTGTGCTCGTGCATGACACAGTGTGTTTAAACAAAGAAACGGCACTGGGAGGAGGAAACACCCTGGATATTTTTAGAACAAACGTGCCTGGTGTCTTGGATTCGATCCAGGTGCAGGTTCGCTTGTATCTCCCGTGAATTCACACTCTAAAGTCCTAAACCCTGTTCCTCAGAATGGACTGTACCTGGGGATGGGGCTTAAGGAGTTTAGGTTAAATGAGGTTACTAAGGTGGGCTCTAGTCCAGCACCACAGCCTCTCCTTGAAAGAAGGGGCCATTAGGACACAGACACAGGGAAACCACATGAAGACGGGGAGGATGGCCATCTTCAGGCCCAGGAGGGGTCTCGGAAGAAAGCCACCATCTTGATCTTGGACTCCATCCTCCAGATCTGTGAGGAAACTCATTTCTGCCAAGTGAGCCATCTGTGGAGCTCATTACGGCAGCCCATGCTGACGACACAGACCCTTACAACCTGTCTGGCGAGGCTCCGGCGGTGGGTACAGTGACCCAGGCTGCCTTCCTGAGGCCATCCAGCTTTCTTTGTGCAGAGAGGGCTCTAGGAAATGCCCGTGGTGCCTCTCCATCAGAGCAGCTCCTGTGTCTGCATTCAAGACTCACCAGCACGGCAGGTACATGAGGAGCTCCCCTGCTGGACAAAAGCAGAGCAGGCCCTGCAGGGGTCACCTCCATCAGCACTGGTCAGGGGGACAATGAGGGCACAGCCCACAGAGTGGGGGCTGGAGCAGAGGAGCGAGAAGCAGCCGCCTCACAACTACCTCGGACACAACTCCCACAGGAGGGTTCGCTTGCTTTCTTCGACAGCTGTGGTCAGAAGCATCAAATCAGTCCTCTAACCGAGTTAGGACACTAGGGTCAGGCATCAGTGACAGCAACAAGAATCAATGCAAAATGCCTGCGAGGGAAAAAGCAAATATTAAAGCGAGCAAAATAAGACAAGCAGTTGTCAGGATGGCTCCAGATCACCCCTGGGAGCCCAGCACGGACCATGCTCAGGACTGCTGCCGGGAGCCGACGCACATCCCCACCCCGAGGGCGTGGCCGCAGCATTTCTTTGCAAGTGCCGTTATTATCCATGCACTCTTATCTCAAAACAAAGACCACATGAGACCCCGTTATAATTTTCCAGCCCCATGGAGAATACGCATGCTCTCGGGCTCCTCACTGACTGTGATGTCAGATGGGCCTCAGACCCTGGAGAGGTACAGGGCCTCAGCTGTCACCTCATCAGCCCCTTCCTGGCCCTGTGCCCTCCATGCCCTGAGGTGAGGTCTGCAGGATCCTCTCTCTGCCCTGGACCTCCTTCCCAGTCCAGCTCTGCCAGGCCATCTGGGGTCCTCAGGAGTCGCTGGGATGAGAATATACAGGCTGAAAGTCCACCCTCTCCCAGGAAGCCCAGAGCAACCGACAGCACTGTCGGCAAGCCCCTGCCTGAGGAAGACCTCTGCCCAGCCCTTAACACTGCTGCTACTTAAAGCCAACACCACAGTCACAGAAGCTTGTTTACCACGTCGCTCTCAGTGTTGGCGTCCATCTCGGTGAAGGACCTCATGCAGAAGGGCGATGGCAGATGCTCCGCACAACTCTTCATATTTACCTTTACCCAGTCCTCCATCCAGGTTTTTGTCATTTGCCTGAATAAGCTCTCCTCCTCCTCCTCCTCCTCCTCCTCTTCACCTTCCTCCTCCTCCTCCTCCTATTCTTCCTCCCCCTTTTTTTTTTTGGTACCAGGGATTAAACCCAGGGTGCTTAATTACTGAGCCACATCCCCAGCCCTTTTTATTTTTTTATTTTGAGACAGGGTCTCACTAAGTTGCTAAGGCCTCCCTAAGTTGCTGAGGCTGGTTTTGAACTTTCAATCCTCCTGCCTCAGCTTCCTGAGCTGCTGGGATTACAGGCAAGAGCCATGGCACCCAGCATTTTTTTACCTTCTTTAAACTAAAAGCTTCATTGCCCAGCCTAAGCTTAGGTGGTTGACACCCAAGTTAATTAACCATAAATTAAATGCCATCCTAAATGGTTCTGGAAATGACTCCAGTGGCCACTCAATCAATTCTTCAGCGAGGCTCATGGAGGATTTGAGTCTGCCACAGCACAGGGACGTGGCTGGCAGTGCCTCCTTGCCAACTTGGAAATGCAGTGAAGTGACCTGCACTTTAACAACCGGGAAGACACTGTGCGAAGCAATTTTCTCTTAAAGAACATGAACAAAAGCTTTGGAATTCTGGAATAGCCAGGTCAATGAGGCCTCACCGGATTGTGATTTCCAGGTAGTTAATCTTGATCTAGGTTTCCTGCGATATCTATAGTTCCAAAGGACATGTTTATAAAATAAAAGGACTATTTGGTCTCGTATGGGCAGTGGCATGGAGGAAGGCAACTTCAGATACCTGTTACAGTTCTTGCCGTGATGAGGCAATAAAACAGCTCACGCCAATAAACAGGGTTTAAAAGAAATCTGGGGTCAGTCGAGGTCCTTTACTGCAAGGCTTAATGTGCTATACATTTTAAAAACCTAAACGCAATCGCGGGGGCCTCTGTCTTCAGCACAGAGACTCAGAGAGCCTGCAAAACTGAAGCTGCCCGGCCAACTCCATTAGCCCCAACCTTGTAAACAGCACCCACTTCCCCTGTGTTGAAAAATCAAATCAGGAAGGAATCAAAGTCAGGGTGGTGAAGGACGGGACCGAGCTCCTGCCGTGGTGCAGGCCTGGAGAGAGGAGCTACCACAGGAGCAGGAAGGACATATGGCCCCGCCCTGGCCCCACTCCACTGGGAAACAAGGCGAGGCCTGTGTCCCACAGAGAACAAGAAGTGACCCACAGGGGCCAGGAAAAGAAACACTGAAGCCCTGCAGCCAGGCTGAGGAGGAGAGGGGTGCGGGGCCCTGGTCCCACGCCGGTGCCTCCACATCCTCTCACAAAGTCCTGCTGCAGGACCAGGGAGAGTCTGGCCAACACGAGAAGGGAACCAACATCACTTTGACAGTCCCAAACTAATGACACTGGCACCTGCCTGCCTCCACTGAGGCTCGACCAGGACATGGAGGCACCTTGACCACACTGCAGCCATCTGGAGTGTAACAGCCGTTGGCGCCCCCGAGGGACCTCGTCAGCTCCTCCTGAGCCTCTCCTGCCGGCGATGAATAGACAAATCCTTTACAGTGTAGGTGGAGCATCGTGCCCTGACACAGCTCCAGAGTGTGCCTGACTCTCCAGTGTTAATCTGAGATAAAATCAGTACATCTGACTCTGATAAGGTTACTTTTGTCTGACTATTTTGTAAGCCCCCATCTTCTGACCTAAACTGTGGGGGCCACTGGTCTTGTTGTCACCCAGAACCATGCTTCTGTCATGAAGTCCCCCATTAATTGTACCCTGGGCAACCCTGTGTCTTCCTCCTTTTATTTTATTTATTATTATTATTATTATTATTAATTTGGTATCATGGTACTTTGGGGATGGTTGTCATACACTAGGACTGGGTTTTTCCAGAACACCAGTACAACAAAGAACTCAAATGCCTCAATCACCAAGTGACCAAGAAACAAAAGTCTACGCTGAGAGGGGGAGAAGAACATGGGGGGCAACCCAGCCGCAACAGAAACACACAGGGAGCCTACAGCCAAATGTGAAGCAGGAACGTTGGCAAAAGTCCTCCAGCACCCCGCCCTCCAGATGTACACGGCGACAAAAGAGGGTTCAGCAAGGTAGCACTGCACTGAACACAGCCACGAGGACAAGAAAACCCAGCCCCAGGCCACCCCCAGCCCACCCATGACCAGAGCGACTCAACCCCACACCAACAGCCCCGGAGGAAGCCCTTGCCCACTCCAGGCATGGCTCTGCCTGCCTCAGTCTCCACCTTCTCCACACGATGACCAGCATTAGCACAAAAATTTTGAGACATGAGAAAGTAAGACAAAGTAATCAATTTCCAAGAGTCAAGGAAATCAATCAACCAAATCAGACTCAGAGATGGCGCAGATACTGTTATTATCAGATGGCAAATTTAAAATAAATAAGACTGATACTACAGACCTTTAGTGCATGAACAGAGGAGAATTTCAGTCTAAAGTTGGAAACTATAAAAAAAAAAACTAAAGAAAACACTAGAAATTAAAAAATAAATCCATGGTATCAGAAATGAAGAATGCCTTTTCCAGGATCATCAATAGATCTAAAACCTCTAAGGAAAGAATCATTGAATTTAAAGGTAAATCAATAGAAACTACCCACGGGACACACAAGGGGGAAAGAGGAAGAAAATCAAAAATAATAGAGCATTGAAGAATTGTGATAATACCCAGGGGCTCTACACCCAGATATCTGCCATCCTGGAAGAATGAAAGAAAGAGAATAAGGCAATAGAAACATTTGGAGAGAAAACAGCTGAGAATTTTCCAAGAATAATGAAAGACCTTAAACCCAAACCCATAAATATTAGACAATGCCATGCTGTCCTGTAAGCCACCTGGTCGTATCCACAGAGAGGGTGTGTGATGCTCAAGCTGCTCAGTGCATGGAGAGAAAACTAGCCTCCAGAGCGTGCAGTGTATGTGTCCGCAACTGCCACTGGGCATTCCTGAATGTTAAGTAAGGCTTTGGGTAAAGTATGAAATAGCAGAAAGGAAAATTCAAGTATAAAAGACATTAGGTCTCAAACTAGTAAAGGCTAGGTCAAAACTCCAGGACAGTTCACAACTGCATGACATGATCACTATTTTGTATTTTTCCTGTGTCAGGTTTGATATAGTTGTATTTTTAAATAATTTGTCCATTTCATCTAAATCTGTCAAATGTACCATTTATAAAAATTATTAAAATATAGTATTATGATAGCTTACTATTGTTGAGATCTATAGAGATTCCTCCCTTTGCCATTCCTAATTCTGGTGATTACGTGGTCTCTTTTCACGCTCCATCCCGATAGATGTATATCCACTCCACTGTTTTCTCAACTGTAAATCTGTCTTCTATTTCACTGATGTCTGTCTTTACCCTTATTTCCTTCTTCCACTTTCCTTTGTTTTAATTTTCTCTTTTATATTTTCTTGAGAAATGCTTAGAAAATTGAAATTTAAATTACTTATTTACTTTTATTTAAAGCTGGGAACTTCCCTGTAAGCCCTTCTCCCCTCCTCCTTCCCCCCCTCCTTCCTCCCTCTCCTTCCTCTCCCCTCCCCTCCCCCTCCCTCTCCCTTCTTCTGTCTCTTTTCCTTTCCAGCTCTTCCTTCAGTTCTGGGTACCACCATGCTCTCACAGTCCTATGAGCGTGAGGAGTGGGTGAGGAGTGACCTGGACCTGGGTCTCCCCCTCAGTTCCATGCATGTGGCCGCAGGGCCATGCAAGTGCCTCTTGCTCCTTCCTACCTCAACCATTGTCTCTGCTCTTCCCAGACCTCCCCATCTCCCCCACAGCAGAAGAGTGTTTGCTCATCTCAATTCCCCTAGAAGTGATTTTTCTCTGGAATTTTGCTTCTTCAGACTTTGCCATCTCTTAAATGACTTTTAAAAAAAATACTCTACTTTTAAAAATGCATTTAGTTTTTGCTAGTTTCTGTGGTGCACGTGAGGCTCTGCTGTGATCTTCAGCGTCTTCATCTGAAGAAGAAACTCCCATTCCACAAACACCTGCTGGTCCATTGTCACATCCAGCCCCTGTGCCCATTGCTCAGGACATAGCCGTGGATAAGAGATGTGCCCAGCACTGTAGAAGGAACACCAAGAGTCAGAGCAGTGTGTACAGGCCACTGGAGACAGTGGACAAGTGCTGCTTCCAGATCCTGATGAACCCACTCACCTGTTTGTGCTGAAGTGCACGCTCAATGCCATTTTTATTGTTTCTTTCCTCTTCACCTTAAACCTTATTTTCTCTGTTCCACTTTACCTTTAAGAACCACAACTAAAGCCAACTGAACTATCTGACTACTTGTTCATCACGTACAGAGAGCCATTGAAAAACAACAGATAAAACAGAAATCCTCACAGTAAAGCCTACTTCTGGAGGATTTTGCCTCTCTTAACTTACCATTTGCTTGGTTTCTCACTCTGTCACTTTAAATATCAGCAGACAATTCATATTTACATCATATTTACCACTAAACAATTTGTAGGACTGCAGAAACGCCAGGTGGCGGCATGTTAAACAAAGCTCCAGGCAGGGCCCCCGGGTGCCAGCCACCAGCGGTCAAACGAAAGCTCAAGCCTGTTCACCTTGCCAGGCACCCCTGTGCAGGGCTCTGCCTGCCTCTGTGGCACCACACAGTGTCCTGCCCTGGTCCATCACCTAGGACCCCTCCAGGGCCATGGTGCCCACTCAGCCTTCCTGGCTCCCACAGAGCAATGGGCACCAAGCTCTGGGTTTGGAATTACTAATTAGCTTCCACCTAGGGCTGCCATTAATGAGCCATATGTCCCGGGCCAGTTACTTCCCTGTCCTCGGGCTCTGACTCCTTCTCTGTACAATGAGGATGTGGGACTAGTGAGGCCTCTGGGTACCCGCCACCTGCCACATCTTAGTTTGTGGGAATTAGCCAGTGCTGTTCTGCAGTTGTGTGTGTTTATTCTGGGTCCCTGCAAGGCAGGTACTGAAATGAGGAAAGTGTGTCCTTCTTCCCAGTCTTCTATCTGTGCTCTGCTGCTGTTTTTGATTTGGTTTGGTTTGGGTTTTTGTTTGTTTGTTACCAGGGTTAGACTCCAGGAGCGCTTAACCACTGAGCCACATCCCTAACTCTTTTTATTTTTAAATTTAAGACAGAATCTTGCTAAGTTGCTGAGGCTGGCCTGGAACTCGCAATCATCCTACACCAGCAACCGAGCTGCTGGGATTATAAGAGTGTACCATCACATCCTCTGGTTTGCACACATTTGTCCCTCCAAAACTCATGTGGAGATGTAATTGCCCAGCAGAGCAGCTTTGAAGTGGTAGAGGCTTTAAGAGAGGCATTAGGTCACTGGGCACCACCCTGGGAAGGGATGGCTGCTCATCTCCAGGTGGCAGGTGGCCTCCCAGGACTGGCCTGGCCATTGAAGCAGGTTGTCATAAACTGAGTTCAGCTTTCTGAGCTCACTCTCCTGTCCCCCCCACACATGAGCTCTCTTGCATGCCGCCTGCCACTGATGACATCTGCCTCGTGATACAGCCAGGGGCCCTCACCAGATACATTGCCATGCTGTTTGGGCTCTCTAGCTTTACGCATACCTGGCCTCAGGTATTCCATTAGAGCACCACAAAGGGGAAGGCATTGCCCGCCCCCTCGAACTGCACCTCAGAACCTCCTTCTCCCCTTTCCCACCTAACCTCTCCAGGTCACTACACCAAGCATAAAGCACCAGGAACAATGTAAAGCTTTACCCAACATCAGTCATGGAAAAGAAAAGAGAGGACACTGTTGAGTAGTGTTGGGAGTTGGGCTCAGTCACACCCTGCTCCTTCCAGCCTGGAAAGTCATAAAACACTGTGTGGATTTAATAAGGACTTTATAAAGGCCAGTATCATTATCTCTTTAGCAGATGATGATGAAAATATTAAGACAATGGAACTTTGATAGTTTGAACCATTGTTTGCAAAGTGTTCTCTCTCACGCTGTCATGCTGTGGGTGTGGCGGCTGCCCTGCCCGCTGGGACTGGGCTGGGCTGTGCAGCTTCCTTTAGCCAATGGGTGCTGGGATGCAGGACAGATGCACACAGAGGCTTTGAAAGTGTGTCCATAATGTGGTGTGGTCTCTGGAGACCTTTGATTCCCACCAGGTGGAGAGCAGATGTAGCCACCACCCATATGAACCAAGACCAGCTGCAATCTAAAGCCAAAACCCAGCCTAGCACAGGGGGGTCCCCATGAGTGTCTGGGGAGGATTGTTGCTTTAGGTGGCTGGACTCTGGGCTGACATATTTCACAGCATTACCGTGGCAGTGGATAACCGCGTGGTTTTGCCATGGTGCTATTTGGAGTCAAAGTCTAAATAAGGCAAAAACTTCGGGGTGTCTGCCATGCTTCCTGATGGCCTCATTTCCATGCACTTCCTGCCTTTCTAGCCCTACGTGCTTGGCTCCAAGCACCCTAGAAAATCTTCATTGAGTATTTCTCTGCCAGGTCCACAGAATATCTTGTAAACAATATAATATCTTTGCCCTCTGAATGTCTACTGAGAGCCATGGGTAAATTAACAAGAAATAATAATTCAGTGAGTCAGGGACTATACCAGAAAAATGCCAGCCTGCTATGAGACCAAGCAGAAGGGACACCTGACCCAGCCGTGGGGTCGGAGAAGGTGGCAAAGCACAAACTGAGACCTAAAGAAAGAGTGGGAACAAGGAGTGGCGGCAGGGAGCGTCTCACACCGAGGTCACAGAACAGGGCACTGGCTCAGCCAGCTCTTGCTGGGGGAGCTCCTGCCCCAAGTCCCCGCGTGCCTCCCCCAGGGAGCTGGCCAACCACAGACCTCAGGGTGGACTCACGCTTGTCTCACTCTCCTGAGGGGAGCTGCTGGGAATGCTGTGCTGGAGCCACTGCGGGAAAGTCTGAGTGTGCACATCCTGGAAAGGGCTGGCATGGGCAGCTCTCTAAGCCAGCCAGCACATGCTGCCCACGCTTACCCGGTCTGGGAGTCGTCTTCTTCTTCTTCAGGGTGCCACTGGCTGAAGGAGGCTCCCCATATGCCCAGCAGACCAGGGAAGAAAGCACTGGGGACTCGGGAATTCCTAGGCTTTTCAACCAACACCAAGTCCTCCCTGCCCAGGGCAGGGGCAGTGACCCTCTGCTCCTCCAGGGAGCACTTCCTGCAGGGGTGCAGGGAAGTTTCTCCACATCCCAAGACTGCGGGTGGCTGGGCCTTTGTGACTCCCCCACGGACAGCGTAGAGGCTGGACAGGAAGACTCTGAGGGTGTGGGAAGGCAGTGCATCTGGAAGTTGGATAACGTGCTGCTTCTGGGGCTGTAAACCCAGATCTACAAAAGGACGAGGACCACAGCAATGGCTCCGCCACTCCTGGAAGCCAGCTTCAGCTCCTTCAGATGAGGCTGAGTGGTCCCAGCTCTGTCCCCACATGCCATCACTGCCCCATCAGCCCCCCAGGAGCACGCACAGGCACGTATGAACACACACACACACACACACACAGGTGTGGGAGCCTGCGGAGATGAAGGTCAGAGCTGCTGCTGCACACGGTAAAGAAGGCCTCCTCAGCTCCCTGTGGCCAGTACACACTGTCTCATCGGGCTGCGCGGGACAGCCCTCCATGGCCTCCCCTCCTCCAGTGCAGGAGGTCGCTGGCTGTGCACTGATCTGGCTCCTGTCTGGGTGGAGGACCTGAGGGAGAAGTCGGGGTGGGCTGGGGGTTGTGTGTGGTGTGTCTTGTGGAGAGTTTGATGTGTATGGGGGGGGAGTGGTATATGTGTGTGGGTGTGTGTGTGTGTGTGTGTGCACGCACAAAATCAACAGCATCCAGAGCAGAAGTGCCCAAGAAATCCTAGAAAGAAAATTTCTCCCTAAGTCCTCTTTTCCAGGTTTTCCCATTTTTTCAAATTTTCTGACTCTCAATTTTCCAGCTTGGCCCTAACTCAAAGCTGAGTTTCTTTTCTGGAAATAGAAATTATCTAATCAATACACTTCTGAGCAACATCAGCAAATGCAATTTAAGGGCAGATTAAGGTTCAAATTTTCCCATCAACCTGTACAAACACATCAGACTGTGAAATGGCAAAACAGCTCACAGCCCCGAGAGAAGCCTCTTCCTTTTGCTGGGGAAGAATTTCTAGGCTGCGCCTGTTGAAGAAGGTGGACACCAGACCTGCTTCCTGCAGACCTTCCTGCAGGCTGAACAGTGCCATCCACAGCCTTCCTCCTCCAAGTCAAGGCTGGCTTTCTTGCCAGGCACATCGCTTCAGAGTTCATGCCCACATCTCTCTGCAAAGGACAGTTGAAAGTATAGAGCCGGCATCCACCATGCTGGTCACCAGGGAGCAACGGGCAGGTCACTGACCTTGGGCAGCAGAGTGGGGGCCAGATGGGACAGCAGGGCTGCCTGCACTGGCTTCTCTCATTCCACACATGCTGCCTCTGGGCAGAGTAATGGAGGGGGCAGACAGACACCAGGGAGGGCCTCTCTCCAGAGATAGAAGCCAGCCTGGAAAGGAAAAGCAGGCTGTCTCCAGGCAAAATGTCCTGGGGGGCGGGGGGGGGGAGCAAGGAGGAGGAAGAACAGAAGGAAGAGAGGGAAGAGGGCCAGCGGTGGCTGTACTAAAGAGCCCAGCAGACAGTTCCAGGCCTTCTCTCCAGCTCATGCCCAGATCGCCTCTGTCTCCTCCTGGAGGCAGAGGTGCACATTGATGGGGGCCTTGGACCCTTGAATTCTGGAGGGGTTGGCCCAGCGGGAGCCCAAGCACAGAGGGAAGCAGGGAGCAGAGCAGGGGTTACCTACTGCGTCTGCTGCCTTGGATGGTCCCACCACTGGCTGGCTGCCTCCTCATCTGCTGACCTGAGCTCAGTGAGTTGGGTCAGGCTGCTGGGAACAAAATGTAGGTGACCCTCCACAGCATGGTCCAAAGTATGCTTTTTGACCCCGATGATGCAAAAGCAATCTGCCTTCCAACTCTGAACTTGGGTCTTTTCCTGGGCTAGTGCCATGCAGTCCAGTCCATTCTCTGGATGCTGGGATAGCTCTACAGTGCACTGTGTAGCCGAGACAGGCATTCAGTTGATTAGGTGTATTAAGTGCATTTTTAAATTAGGATATTTTCAACTTATTTATTGAAACATAACCCATCGTAAGCCCAGGAGAGTCTTCACAGATGGGAAGTTTATACAGGATAGACGTTTATTCCTCATGTTCTGGAGGCCAGAAAGTCCAAAGCAAAGGTGCCAGCAGATGTGGTGTCCAGTGAGGGTGTATTCCTTATAGGCATGACCTCTTGCTGTCCTTGTGTGGTGGAAGGACTGGTTAGTTCTCCACAGTCCCCCATCACAGAACTCCTCTCTCGGGACCTGCTCACCTCCCGATGCCCCACCTTTGGGGTAGGACGTCAACGGGAGAGTTTGGGGATGGAAACGTTCAGATCACAGCAGAGATCCGACAGCGTGCCATGGCCCCAGCGCCCTGTTCCTGCATCCATCTCACGCCTCTACCAACAGCCCCTCAGTAGACTGTCCTCAAATCCCAACCTGAGTGCACCCTGTCTGTCTCGCCAGGGCCCTCCCAATGCAGCCAAGTTGTACAAATACATCCTCTCTCGCCTTCTCCACCTTTCCATTTCCGTTCTGCCCAAGCTTCAGGGAAAGCCTGTTTGCTGAAGCGACTCCTAGGAGCACATGTACAGAACCCTCCCGTTTCCTTTGGGGACATGTTCCAAGACTCTCAGTGGATGCCTAAAACCACTGGCAGTGTCAAACCCTGTCTGAACTGGTTTTTTTCTATAGCATACATATACACCTATGAGAAACTTTGGTTTATAAATTAGACACAGAAAGATCAACAACAACGTAATATAGATCTATGCCACCTCTGCATGCATTTTGTTTTTCTTCTTGTTAAGTAGAGAGCTTTCACCTTTCCACTCAATTGAAGCACTTTACAGATTCTCCTGGGCATCTTTGAATCCCCTGTGTTACCATCTGTGTGCCTTGGGCCATTAAGTGAAATAAGGGTGGCTTAATAAGAAGCATTGTGGTACCATGGCAATTGACCTGAATGATGAAGCAGCTGCTAAGTGACTGGTGGGGGGGTAGCATATACAATGTGGATACACTGGACAAAAAGGATTCATATTCTGGTGGGGCAGAGGAGACAGTAAAAAATTTCATCACCCCACTCAGTAAGGGGCGTATGATTTAAAACATGAATTCTTGATATCTAGAATTTTCCACATAGTATTTTTGGACCATGGTGGTCTGTGGGTAACTAAAACTGCATAAAATGAAATTGTGGTGTGCCCCGCTACTCTCTGATGCCACCGTCGCTCACACAATCCTCCTATTACCCACACAATCCTCTTACTACCCCTGGCTGGAGTGAAACCAGGTCCCCTGCAAAGCCGTTGCTATACTCATAACCCCCTCCAGGGTGCAGTCTCATCCCCCAGAGCCAGGGAGGGTGGATGCTGGGTCTCCACTGCAGCTTCCCAACCACTGAACTTCCAGCCCCACCAGCACCCTGCCCCAAGCTGCACACTTGAGCCTAAATCCGATGTCCCCTCCTGAAGGCTGACCCCAGTGACAGCCATTTCTAACCCACGACATCATCACTACACTTCAGCATGTCTTTGACAAAGTCTCTTCTTATTTCATAAAAAAACTTGATAGGGCTGCGTTCTTGACGATGCTGTCACCACAACCTCCCCTGTCACCAGGCTCTGTGGCTCGTGGCCCAACAGGCAGCCCCAAAATGATCACTGGGCAGTGGCTAAAGGGCCAGCTTCTGTACCACTTGAAGTGTCAAGCCAGGAGAAGGTGCTTCACCAGAGGATTCCAGAGCCATCGAGGGCCTTGCTCAATAATGGAAAATGCACCATGCATTAGAATGGGGAAAGAGGTTGGTCATTTCAGCCAAGGGTGTTTTACCAATCCTAGAAGGCCATTATGATTCTGATTTGAAGTAAATGCCTTTCCCTCTATAAGAAATGATGATCCCTGATAAAACAGTGCTTTTCCTTAGGAAAGCAACTTTTCCCCCTTGCATAGAGAGATGTGCAGGAATGTAGGGCTGTCCTGGGTAAATAGAGAAGAGGAGGAGGTCTCCAGAGCTGGCCTTGGTGCCTGGCCATCTGGAGAAATTTACCACACACTGATCGTGGCTAGCAGGGAGCTCAAGGTCCTGCTGCATGCCTGTTACGCAGTTCCAGCCAAAGGCTCCAAGAAACCAGAGGGCAACCCGCCTTCCTGAGCCCCTCCGCTCAATTCAGATAGCCCACAGGGCTCAAAATGTCAAGGGTGTGTGAATGACTGCTCTCTAGGAAAGGCCTGGGGACCAAGGCATGCATATGCAGCTGAGATCCTTATAGGAAGGAAATGGAGGGCATCTTAATTCCACTTCATTCTCTGTTCACGACTACATCCGGGTGGGAAGGGCCCCTTGTCTCTTTTGGGTTTTGGGTGAAAATAAAAAATAGTAATAGTTATCATTTATTGGGCATTTACTATAGACCAAATCCTGTGCTGACATCTTTGTGTGCCTCAGCTCACAAAATCTCTATGAGGAAGTTGTTATGTTACAGGAGCTGAGGCTCAGAGAAATTTAGTAACTCTAGCAAGATCACACAGCTGGTACCTTTACCCAAGTCTAACTGCAAAACTCACGTTCATAACTGCAGCCCTGAGCCCTCAAAAGGTTCAAGGATATCAAGGGGGCCCCACAGCAATTTTTCAACACCTGTTCATTCAACAATTTGAATGAAGGCCTCCACTGTATAATGCACGACACATAAAACACAGGGAGTTGGGAAGCAGCCTTTGGGGCAAAGAGGCATGACCATAAACCCTGGCAGGAAGGCCACGGAGCAAGTGTGTGGGTCCAGAGTCCAGGTTTATGAAGAGGCAGCAGAGACCTCCGCAGCTGGGTGATCAAGAAACAGAAACAGGGAGATGGATGGAAAGGCACAAGGTCAAGGGTCAGGCAGCCCAGACAGCAGAGTGGAGCAGTGGCGGAGACATGCAGGGTTCGCATGGAGGCTCCTCCCAGGCTAGAGGCTGCCTGCACGGGCTGTAGATGCTAAGAGGTCTGGGAATGAGCAAGCCCGCTCAGGTCCCTCCTCGGCTGAGAAACACAGCCTCATTTTACTGGCAAGACAACTCGGAGCAAGGCAAAGGACAGGGCGAGCTGTGGGTCAGGGGAAACCAGCAGAGCCTTGGGGTACGAGGTCGAGAGGAAGCCAGAGGAGCAGGCAGGGAGAAGGCCGGCTGCCCAGGAGCGGGGTGCGGAGGAGCCACGCTCAGCCGCAGCCAAGCAGGGAGATATCAGGAGGGGAGAAGAGTGCCATCAAAGCAGACCCTGACCATTTGAGACTGGGGTGAGGTCAGGCAGTAGGGTCATAGAATGAAGAGGGAGGACGGCTATCCCGCCTCAACAAGGGCCTGGTGCAGAAAGGGAACTGGGAGGTCCTGGGAGGTCCAGGGAGGTCCAGAGGGAGGGGCACAGCACATGGGGCAGGAGGGAGGCTCCGTGAGAAGGTGCAAAGTGACGAGCACTGTGCCTGTCACAAGGCCAGGAGAGGGGCCAGGAGCCCGGGTGGGGCCCGGGGGAGGCGATGGCCTCTATGAGACGTACTTCCTGCACCAACAGGTCCTGGTTTCCTTGAATGTAGGGACCATGCCCTGCAACCGCCACCCACATTTCACAAAATACAGAAACATGGTGTAGGATGGAGAAGCCCAGCCGTCCACCTCTGCTCTCCCAGCCACTCGGCATCACAGAAGAGATCCACCAACACTGCTGAAGGGGGAAAGCACTCTCAGTTGCTTTCCTGAAACCTCGAGGACCCACCCGTACAGCCAGCAGAGAGTGGCATGGGGAGAGGCGAGGGGGTTACTCACCTGCCCTCTGCACAGGGCCTGCGTGAGGGGGATGAGGGCCCAGCAGTCTCAGCCTGCTCCCTGTGGCTGCAGAAAACAGGGAAGGGAACAGAGTCATGGGGCACATGCGGACTGCTGGGGCCTCCAACTTCCCCTGCCTGGGAGGGCAGGACCCTAGCACGGTGCTGTCTGTTTCCTACAGCTATGTCCCGCTTTAGCAACTACTATGGTCTGTTTAAACAACCAAGAAGAAATGTGATCAGTGTGAACACTCCTCCCACCAGTGACTGAAAGATGAGAGCAGTGACCTTGGCAGCTACCGCAGCTGCCCCGTAGCCACTGACCCCCAGCAAGCACCAACAGAGAGTGAGACCGAACTCGATCAAAGACGGGCGGGCTCCAAAGGGAAGGTCAAGTCCACCCAATGCAAGCCCAGTAGATAACGCACATTTTTAAAAACCTCTTACATTCTCAATATGATCTGAAAGGATTTTACATCCTTAAAATCAAAGCAGACTACTTTAAAGGAAAAATAAAGGAGCTCCCTCAAATCAAAAAGAGGCCCACATGAAAAATAACCAGTGGCCACATGCACGCAGAGCAGCAGTGAGC
Source organism: Geosciurus inauris (assembly GCA_004024805.1). Lineage (NCBI taxonomy): Eukaryota > Metazoa > Chordata > Mammalia > Rodentia > Sciuridae > Geosciurus > Geosciurus inauris. The sequence continues at coordinate 116,188 of PVHX01003761.1, forward strand.
CCCACATGGCAGACGGCAGAGAGCAAGCCTGGGAGAAGATGTGAGAAACACTTCCAGAAGCAGACAGAAAAAGGAACGTTGGGAACCGAAAGGGAAGAAATGCGAGGGTAGCAAGCACTTAACCTGAGTCCCTGCTGGCCCCAGGCTTGCTGGGGGCTGTTGCTTCGGTGGGCAAGTGAGACAAATCCCTGCCTTCCTGGGCCTCACAGTCCAGCTGGAACAGACAGACCACAGTGAGAGCCACAGTATGGGATAAGACGCTGCTGCAGAGAGAGTAAAAAAGTCAGCAGGTAAGGGGATTGGGAGTCCCAGAGTGGAGGAAGGTAGGGGAGGCTATAAACAGGATGACCAGAGTGGGTTACATTAGTCAGCTTTCCATCACCATAATAAAATGCCTGAGGCAATTAACTTATAAAGAGAAGAGGTCAATTCAGCTCACAGTTCTGGAGGTTCCATCCAGGACCAGGCAGCTGTATCACTTTGGGCCTCTGGTGAGAGCACTGGATAGCAGTGGCCGGGAACTCATAGCAGAGAAAACCACCCACCTCATGGCCAGGGAGCAAAGAGGAAGGGGAAGGGGTCAGGGTCCCACAGTCCTCTCTGGGTCTTCATTCCCAGTGACCTAAGGGCCTCCCACTAGGTCCCCTGGTAAAGGTTCCACTACCTCCCCAGTTGCACCACCCTGGGAACAAAGCCTTCAACACAGGGACCTGGGGGGACATTCAATTTCCAAACTGTAGCAGGGCCCACTGGAGAAGATGCTATTTGCATGAAGACTGGCGTCGTATGGGGACTTCTGGACCAGAGTGTTCCAGGTGGAGACCCACAGATGCAAGGACCCAGAGCGGGAGCACCCGGCACGATGGAGGAATGGCAAGGCATCCAAGGGGCTGGAAATGCTGAGGGTGGCAGCTGACGGGAGTCACAGGAGGTGGGGAGGTTGGCAGACTAGTGCTGGGCCTTGGGGCGACACGGGAAGCCATTGCTACAAGTATTTGAGCAGGGGAGTGACCTGATCGTGTTGGATGTGGAAAGATCCCTGTGTCTGCTGCATTGAGGGAGGGGAGGAGACGGGGGCAGGGATGGGAGGAGGAAGGCCCGTCCAGTGACAGAGGAGAAAGAGAACAGCAGGAAACAGGCCAGCAGCTCTGGAGTGAGGAGATGCGGTCAGTTTCTGGGTCTAACCTGAAGCCAGTTTCCTGCCCATAGGATTTTGCATTTTGAAGAGGAGAGGGGGAAGAAAGAGGAGTTTTTGGCAGAAGCTACCGGAAGCCTTAAGTCGCTGTGAACCGAGGGTGCAGGTGCTGGTGGAGCAGGCCTGGGAATGAGTGGAAGTCAGTGAGACAGGGAGGCTGAAAGTTCTGCTGGACATCCCGGGGGGAGGTCAAGTTGAAACCAGGGGGAGGTCGAAGCTGAAGATAAATTTGGACGTCTCAGCCTCTGGACAGGTCTCCACAAACAGCCACCTGGCCTAAGTCAAGCACTGCAAGCTGTGTTACATGACAGTGCTCTGTTTAATCACAATGTGGCACGCATGATTCACAGCACATTGTGCTTTTGGGGTTTTATCTGCAGCGTCCTTTGACCTGGGTACTGCTGCATACTTACAAAGACCAATTGTGTGTCGTGCAAAATGTGTTACATGCCCAAGCATCACCTCACTGCAAGAGTGGCAGCTGTGATCCACCCATCTAAACCTGCATCCCCAATCCACACGCAGAGCAGTGGAAACACTGGAAAAAGCACTTGGTCAGCACTGAGCAATTCCCTGACAGCAAAGCAAGCCCTTTATTGAGGCTGCAAAAGAAAACCTCAGAGGAAATGCATCTGTTGTTTAGGGTGAAGAAGAGGAACAAAAATATCCTAAGTGGGAAAGAAGGCAATAAAGCAGAATTTTCCTCTCAAGTTGTACAAAGAGACACACTACCCATCAGGTGGGGTCTTGCCCTCAGCATTGGAACTTTTCCAGTCCCTTCTGCTAATGAAGGCAAATGATGCTGTTGTGAGCGGTCAGGTGGACACCATTACTGCTAGGTAATGAGGTGCTCCAGGTGGAAGTTCCTAAGTGCTGCGCAGGCTCAGGGGATGCACCAGCTTCTGAGCAGACGCCATGTGCCAGAAACATTGCGGGTTGTTACAGGCTGAAGGCAAACCACTGGTGGCCCACGCCCACAGCTCCAACCTGGCTTCACACTGACCTGGCAGCAGCTTCTCTGAGGAGTCAGATACATCCTAAGTCGGACTAACAACCCGCAGAGCTGTGTTATTAGCTACAGAAAATGGACTCACACCACCCCACCACGGGTAAGGCATAAAGATAAGAGGCTTATTTTGGCTCACAGTTCTGGTTCAAAGTCAACAGCATACCTCTGGTGATGGCCTCCTTACTGATGGAGTCCCCAGATGGCACAGGGCACTGCATAGCAAGAGACAGGGAGGCCTAGTGTGTGTGTGTGTGTGTGTGTCTGGCCTCTCTCTTCTTATGTAGCCACCAGGATTCACGTCACCACAGGGCTCACCCCATACCTTATCTAAAGCTAATCACCTCCCACAGGCCCTGCAGATACCAGAGTCACTGAGTTTCCACCCTTGGAGCTCTCCCAGCAGAGAGTAAACTACAGCACAGGCTTCAGAGGGGACAAACCACATCCAGGCCATCGCGGGAAGAAAGGAGAATCATACCCCCTGACTCTGTCTGGGCCTTTCTTCCCTCCATTTCTCCCACCTAATCCTGAAAAACAGAGCCACTGCAGCAGCCCCATTGATCTTGAAGCCTGCCTCCTCAAGGGGAAGTAAGAGGATTCTCCAAGAGCAACGCAGCCAGTTCAGCCCAAAGTCCTGAACACGCACCCCCTCCACCCATGGGAACATTGTCTCCAGAGATCCAGAGACATGATGATCTCAGCTGGGGGCCATGGGTAGGGACCAGGGTGCGGCTCAACAGCCTAGCATGGGTAGGACAGCCCCTGAAACAAAGCCCAAATGCCCATCAGGCCAAGGTGGGGGAACTTTTACCCAAAGAGATAAAACCGGATGACATGGCTTGATCAGGACAAATCCATACCAGCCCTGGGGAAACATCAAATGCGTGCTAATTTGAAAACACAGAATGTGCTAATTTACCATTTCAAACAATACTATGGATTACTAAGGCTTGCCACTGTGGTCAGATTCCCTTCTGCCTTGATAACATGCGACACTGGGAAAGCAGGTCAAAGTGAAGGAAAGACGAAAGACGGCAAACCGCAGGGGGGTTTTGTTCACGACCTCGGTCTCAGCCTCACCGACCTCCGTCTTGTCTCATCTCACGCTGACACCAGGAATGACTCTGCTCCCAAAGCACAGATGCTGCCCAGGACAGGCACCTGGAGGGTGTCCAAGAGGAAAAGGTGATGGAAGCTGGCCGGCGACTCTCTACAGGGTTAGCCAAACCGGCCCCTGTCTCACCCAGATCAGCGGACGGAGAAATGCACTGGAACCTGAAACAGCTGCCATGTTTGAGTTTCTCGGTTCTGTAGTAAATGGAAGGCTGTGTTAACAGAGATGTAGAGTCCGAGGGGGGTTTTGTATGAAAACTGCCTTACCTGTTCAAGAGCAGCGTTCTGTGACCACCACGCAGAATCTATGGTAAGATACCAGGAGGGCCTCTGTCCACACAGCAGCCTGGTCTGAGCACACGCTGAGGATTTGGCCACACTCCTGCCAGTGTGAGGGCTTTTAGGCTTGGGAGTTACATGTGTTGGGTTCTGTCTTTTGGGTTTTGTAGCCATAGAAATAACCCAAACACAGGCATAAAAGGAAAGCCTTGCCTGGGGTGGTGTTGATGATAGCACCCTGTCACTGACAGCGTTCATTTAGTGAACATACCCACAGCCTCGTTGTCACCAAAGGGTAAGGTCTCTCTGACAGAGAAGCTGTAGAGAAGTCCCATAGGAGTCCCCTTTAGCCTCATTCAGGTGCATGTGACACCAGCCAAAGTACAGATCTGGAAAAAGACGCCCATTGAGACTGTACTGTCAGCTACAGGGAGCTGTGCACGTCACTGGATGTGTGCCTATGAGCCACGAGTGACAGACCCCTCTGTGTCACCCCCAACCAGGAAGGTCTGCTGCAGGCCAAGGAAACCAGCTGGGCATCCAGAGGGTGAAAGGTTGCAGAGGCATCACCTGGATGCTTAAAAACCAACATTTGCCTGGTAAGAAATGCACGAGACAAACTTATTTTACAGTTTTTCTGTGCTGTTGCCTGAAGGGCTGTGAGTGTGCTGGGAGGGAAAGGCAGGAGACTCAACATTTCCTCCTTGGCATGGGGGAAGGAAGGACAAAGAGTGCCGTGGTGCCAGGTGCAGAGCCTGGAGCACGCACCTCGCAGATGCTCCTTCCTCCCCAACACACCTCCAGCAGCCCCGTGGGTGGGAGCTGTCACTGAAAGACCAGAAGGCTCAGAGTGGCTGGGCATGGTGCTTGAAATGAGAACAGGACTATGGCAGGGAAGGAGGCCGGCCAAGCTGCCCTGTTAAGACCAAAGCTTTCCAAAGCCCATCCCGTGTTTCTTGAGACGTTCCAAAGACGAGTGCCTGCAGGGTGGGGAGGAGAGGCGTGTACCTACCTGCCTGTCTCCTGCTGGTAAAAGGGTGTCACCTTCCTGCACGCCCCAGGGGCCAGGTGTCAGGTGAGTGAGGGCCACAACACAGAAGCAAGAAGAAAGACACCGGTAGGGCTTGCCTGCCAGTGGCATGAGGGACCAGAGCAGACCAAGTGCTGGCAGTAGGCGCCTGCAGCACAGCATGTGCAGGGCCCTGGGGTGGCAGCCACCCTGAGTCCAGGCCAGGCAGCCATTCTAGGACTTGCACATGGCACGTCACTGTTATGGCTTTGTCGTACATGTCAGAGAGCAGCACGAGGTTCTGCCAGCTTGTGGGTGTGCAGATTCCAGCCAAGTATTAGGAGTGACACCAGGGTGCATTTAGCACCCCAGGCCTGCTGGAACTGGCTCAGGTTTGGTGGCTGGGTGAGGGGTGTGCTTTCCCAGAGGAGCTGCAGGTAGCAGCCTTCTGCCACCCTCCCCCTGCCCCATTGTTGGCTGTTTATTAGCTTCCTAGGGCCGTGGTATCCAATCACCACCAGGCAGCCAGCTGAAAACAGCAGGCATCTTATTCTTTCCGAGTTCTGGACACTTGAAACACAAACTCCAGCTGCCTGCAGAGCACACCCTCTCTGAAGTACCAAGGAAAGGTCCTTCTTGCCTCTTGCTTACAGGGGAGGCATCTTGGCATCCCTTGGCTTGCAGTGGCAACACTCCAGCCCTGTCCCTAGTCACATGGCCTCCTCCCCTGTGAGCATTACTCTCCTATGTCCCTGTGTACAGATCTCCCCTCCTGACAAAGTCACCAGTCAATGGACTTAGGACCCACCCTAACCCAGGATGATGTCATCTTAACTTGGTCACTTCTGCAAAGACTCTTTCCAAATAAAGTCTCACTCACAGGCAACAGGGTGCAGGCTTCTACCTACCATTTTGGAGGACATAGTTCAATTCACTACTTTTTATCTTGGAAATCAATCCACAGCTCTGACTGGCTGTCCACATCTCACCCGCAAGAAAACCATTTTCTATGTAACTATCCCAGACTGAGGGTACTTTATCCGAGGTGCTCAGAACCAGATGAGTTTCTGATCTTTTCAAGTTGTGGAATATTTGCAAAGACATGTTAGTGAGATACCTTGGGGACGGAACCCATGTCTAAACACAAGATTCATGTTTCAGATACATCTTTACACAAAACTCAAAGGTAATTTTATATAATTCTTTTAGTAAATTTGTGCATGGAACAAAGTCTCATGATGTGGAATTTTCCACATGTGGAATTGTAACACAGAAAAGTTTTGGATCTCTGAGCTTTTTGGATTTTAGAGTTTCAGACTGGGGATGCTCAGCTGGGCTAGCTGGACATGTGTCCTAAGGCACTGGCTCCTCCCAACAGCCCTCTGAGGGGGGCCCTTTTATGGGTAAGGAGAAGAAGGTACTGTGGGATTGAGTAACTTGTCCAGGGTCACTGGGCCAGGATTCAGCCCAGTTCCAGGGAAAGGAGGGAGCTTGTGGGTTCACCACACTGCGGGGTGGGCTTGCTTCGGCAAGGTGGACGCATGGCCTGTTAACCCCCACTAGCAGAAAAGCAGAAAGAAGCAGACCCCAAAGCACTAGCAAAACTTAAGTTTGGAACATGCTCACAATTGGAGCAGCACCCTGCCCCCACACCCCGCTCTCCGAGAGTGGAGATGACTCCAGAACTCCTTCTGCCTCCTCAGAACAGTGCCTCTTACACATGCAGCCTCTCCACATGCACAGGAGGACCAGGCATTAGAGGTGGCCCCAAGATGTAGGGAACACTGGACTTGGGTCATCCATGCTGACAGCACTTGGGCAAGTGGTTTGCATGTCCCAAGTTTCCATTTCCTTGGACATAAAAGGATTAAAGAAGGTATGGGTGGAAGAGCCCCTCCAGTGGTGCACCAGGCCATGGGGAGGGAAGGTTCATTTTGTGCTCAGTGGCTAGCCCACAGTGCCCAGGTAGGCCCAAACATTATTCAAGGTGCCCCTGTGTGACTGCTTTGGGGTGAGACTGATATAGATCAGTGGACTTGGAATGAAGTGGATTGTCCCTACTGTGGGCAGACCTCATTCAACCTGTGGAAGGCCTGAATAGAACAAAAAGTCTCCACCGACTGAGACCTTCCCCTCAGTGAAAAGGGATTTTGTGGTAGAGAGCCCCTGGACTTGGGCAGCAGCTGCAGCTCCCTGCTAGGTCTCCAGCCTTTCTGCCCATCCCACAGGTTTTGAACTAGCCAGCCTCCATAATCGTATGAGCCAATTCCTTAAAGTAAATCTCTTTACACACACACACACACACACACACATACACACATACATGATCGGTCCTCTTTCTGTGAAGAACCCTGACTCATACATACGGCTTTGGAGAACACAAACACAGGAGACCCTCCAGTACCGCAGGCTTAGCTTAGCTGGGCACGTGAATGCCACTACCAAGCTCATGAGAGACAGAGCCTCAGACCTGAAAGAATTTGGTTTTCTATTCAACTGCTTCATCCCCACTTGCTGTTCTTTGAAAATATGTTGCCAGCCAGAAGGTTTAAAAATGTATATATTGTATATTTACAAAATATATATCAAGGGAAAAGCAGGTTGTCCTGAGCTGGCCCTCATGCATCTCCATCAAGGACTTCCGGTGGACACAGATGCTGAGCACTTCACAAAAATGAAAAGCCCAGATTTCTTCCTTCTAAAACTTGAAAGACTTGCTCTTGAAGTCTGTGCGTCTGAAAGAGGGACTTATTTAGAGACAGAGACCATCTCCATCTTCTACCCTTCCCTTCCACACCAGGACCCCATCCATTGCTCATTCCCTAACCCGCACCTGAAAATGGCTTCCAGCCTTAGCCAGGCGTGCCCCCAGTTAACACTTCTTCTCATTTAGTTTGCCCACAAATGCAAGAAAATAAAAACACAAAGCAAACATAACAAAACAAAACAAAGGCTCTTCTGAGCTTGATGACAGACTCCTTCCCGACTCTCCCATGCCCACAGCCCTGTTTCATGGATCACCAGGGCCCCAGAGCCCAGCAATGAAGGTGCACAAACCCTTTGCACCGTGCCTCCGCCGCACACAGCCAGCCCAGGCTTGGGCTGATCTGCCTGCCCAGGCCGGCTGTGCCTGCTCAGTGTAGAGCTGCCCCCAATGCAAGCTGAGCTGAAACACCCAGCAAATGCTCCAGGTCCTTAGCTACCAAAACTTGCCCGGCTCTTCTTCTTCTACCCTCTACTTCCTTCTGCTCCCTAGAGAAACCTGTTTTATAAGATTCCACATGGAGAGATGCTTGGAGCTGATAGGATGGGACTGGAGGAGGCTCAGGCTGCCCAAAGTTACCTTCTTTTTAAGTAGGCTCCAAAGGCATTCATCCCATAGAGAGGACCAATTTGCATCGCAGGAACATGACATTTGCATTTACGTACATCTCCATATGGATTTGCAAAATCCGAGGAGCATCTGCCATTGCATCAGAAGTGAAAAAAGTAGGTGTCTCTCCATTCTCTCCTTTCAACAAAATGCTGCTCAGGTCTCATTTTTTGTTTTGTTTTGTTTTTTCAAATATTTTTTAGTTGTAGATGGATGCAATATCTTTATTTATTTATTTATTTTTATGTGATGCTGAGGATTGAACCCAGTGACTCACGCATGCAAGGCAAGCACTCTACCACTGAGCTATAGCCCCAGCCCAGGTCTCATTGTTTTTAACCAAGGTTTTGGGTTTTGTTGTTGTCTTGGTATTTGTTTAGTTTGGGCTTGTTTTATTTAGTTATGCAAGAATATAATGACAAAAACCAAATACCAAAGAATGTAAAATGAAGTTTTGAGTTCCCAGCGCACCAAGCTGGTCCTGGTAGGTAAGCAACTCCCCTTCATTTTCCTGGCCTGGGGCACATTTGCCTCTCCTAGAAGTGAACCCCGGTGTTCATTAGGCTCCTCCAAGCCTCCTACTTGAGGACAGCAGTTCTCATACTTGACTGTGCATCTGACTCACCCAGTGCAACCCCTTCCAGCGAAATTAGATTTTCTAGCAACCATGTTTTTAAAAAGTAAAAGCATGCATGTAAAGTTAACACAATATATTCAAAATATCATTGTTTCAACATGTCATCAGCATAAAAAACTTAATACAGTATTGAATGCACTTTTTTTTAGACTAGATTGCAAACTTGAGACACATCTTACCAGCCACATTTGAAGTGCTCAGTGGCCATAGTGACCAGTGGCTGCCACACAGGAAAATGCAAATGCAGAAGGCTTGTTAACACACAGGCTACTGGGTCCCACCCTCAGAGTCTCTGAGTCCTGAGGATCTGAATATATAAGAAGCTCCTAGGCAACGTGGATGTTGCTGGTCCCAGGAAGTACACTGAAAACTGAAGGTTTATGGAAAAATCAAAAGGAAAAAATGAGGAAAACCAATTACCATGATCCTCTCTTATCTAAAGTTTTGCTTTCTGACATTTTAATTACCCACAAGCAACTGCAATGCAAAAATATTAAATGGAACATTCCAGAAATAAATAAGTTTTAAATTGCACACAGTTCTGAGTAGCATGATGAAACTGTGTACTATCCCACTCCTGTCTGCCTGGGACATGAATCATCCCTTTGCCCAGCGTGTCCACACTGTATATACTACCCACCTGTTTGTAACTTGGTAGCCATTTCAGTTATCAGAGCAGCTGTGTCTATATTGCAGTGCACATGCTCAAATAATCCTTGAATATTGTCCTAATGCCTTGTCATGATGCCTACCTACATCATTCACCTCACCTCAGGTACATTGTATCAGTTCACATTGTCACAAGCAGAAGGGTAAGTTTGGTACAGTAAGCTATTTTGAGAGAATGAGACCACATTCACATAACTTTCATTTCATCATATTGCTCAATGATTCTACTTTAGTATTGCTATTATTAGCCTTTTAGTATGCCTTCTTTATTAAGCTTCATCACAGGTATGTATGTGCAGGGCAAGCATAGCCTATGCTAGGTTCAGTACTATCCACCATTTCAGGCATCCACTGGGGGTTTTGGAAAGTATCCCCCGAGGATAAGGGGTTCCAGTGCTTATAAAACTAGCCACATTAAGCTCTCTGTTTCTGAATGAGATGAGGTTCCTGGCCTTGCAAAGCCCCAGCTACTTGGCAACGAGTTCTGATCAACAGGTGTGCTGGGCAAATGCCTGTTCTTGGCATCGCTGCTGAGGACACAGCAGCCCCACCCAATGCCCTTCAGAAGTGGTTCTTGGCCAGCACGTGCAGTTATCTCAGCTACTCTCACTTTACTCCGGTGGGAGCGTTCTTTATGGAATGAGACAGATAAGTCCACGCATTTTCCATCAAGGACACACCAGCCTTTGAGAGCAGAGAGTCCCTGGTCACCAGAAGCAGAAAACTAGTGCCCTGCACCAGCTCCACTGCCAGGCACCTGCTCAAGAAACACATACTCAGCCAGCCATCACCATGCTGCCTTGGATCAGGGGTCCAAGAAGTGGTCCCCACTTGTCAATGGGCTTTGTGTCCCCAACTCAGCTCTGGGCATTGACATGAACAGCTCTAAGGAAATCACAGGCAGGGAAGCACTCTGATCTTCATGTCCTGTTTCTCTCTGCAGACACAGAGCTGCCAATCCTGTGCATAAGAAGAAATGCTAGAGAGTTTTGATGGAGGGTCCAAATGCTCAAAGGCTTATCTTTGCAGGGCCTTACCCTGGCCTGCAGGAGGCTGAAAGATAATGAGGGAGAGATGCTTCCAGCTTGGCACAGAGTCAGTAGACACAGTTGTGTGGCCCTGGGCCATTTCCTTAGGCCTCTCTGCACCTCACTGACTTTATCTGCAATGGGGGTGTAACAGTGGAAGGACTTAGTGCAGCAATCCCTATTGGGGTTCAGCATGCTGCTAAGACCATGAATAGAGCCCAGCAGCACCCACAGAGGCCACCTTGGCTCAGGATGCACTGCAAGTGTCCTAGGAGTAAACATGGTGACCCCAGGCTCCCCACAACCTGTTCAGAGGGCCTGTCACCAGCCATGGTGCACCAGAGCAGACACGAATGAAGGGAAGGCCGTGGTAAGGACAGAGCCGCACACTCCCAGGGTCAGGGAATCAGGTGACACCCCCAGGTGGGAGAAGGGAACAGACTGCAAGCCCCCTTCCCCTTCTCTCTCCCTGGACCTCCCTCCAGGGGCAATGCTGTGGGCCAAGCCCAGGACCCTGCAGCGTGAGCAGGAGCCAAGGCAACAGGGCCCAGACTTAGGAGGAAACAGCACAGGCTGCAGGCGGAAGCGGAGCTGCCGCGGTTGGAACTCAGGCTGACCCCACGCTCTGGGTCCTGGTGGCAGAAGCAGTTTTGCTGCGCGTTCCCTCTGGCTTGTCTGATGGCCTTCACCAGTGAAGACAGCAGATCCATTTCTGGATCTGCTATAAAACAAGAAAAACATTGTATTTGGTTCCGCAATCTCATGGCAGATTTCCAGGTCTGGGTGGGCCTCGGGCAGATGGATGGGGGGGTGTCTGAAGCCACAGAGCAGCAATGAGCCCCCGTCACTGCCTCTAAAAGGATCTGGCCATGTCTGCATGGCCTCTATTAGGGTGTCACATGGGGAGCAAGCCTGGCTTGGCCAGGCTATCTAGAACTGCCCTACCCAAGTTGGCAGCCAGGAGCCCCGAGGCCTAGTGGATGTGCAGGTGGCTTGTCCCAGGTGTGCACCCAGGAGTTCAATATATACTGGATTTTGATGACTTGGCAGGAAGAAAACAATGAAGATACCATCAAGCATTGCTTAACAACAGGACACACTCTGAGACGTGTCAGTATGCAAGTATCTCATTGTGCAAACATCATAGTGACCTTAGGCAAACCGTGCAATGTCACTGGGCAACATCACCTGATGGGATCGCCATGCACGTACAGTCATTGCCCAAAACATGGTCTGTGGCACATGACCGTGTTAATATTTTTATACTGATTACATTTTGACATGAAAATACCTTGGATATAATAATATTTTTTGTATAATATATGCCTGAATGTATTATATAAAAAGGACAATTATGATGAAACTTTCTATTATATATTATAATGTGTAATAAAATAATTATTAAAATTAAGATCAACTGTTTTCATTTTTTAATGTGGCTCCTGGAAAGTTGATTCCAGATGTGACTTGCCCGTGTAGCTCACAGCACGTGGCCATTGGACAGCACAAGCCTGGAGGATCTCTAAGAGCCAGTCATTCCCTCTCTGACAGCATTTTCCCAAATACATTCCTAAGAAGGTGAACTCCCTGGAATGTTCTCCACTAAAAGGTTTCTTCAGTTCAGAAGGTTCAGGAAGAGCCAGATTTCCCTCCCTCCTGGAAGATGTACACACCTTGGAAGGTACAGACACTTGGCCATACCGTGAGGGACCCCAGTGTCTTGTCACAGAAACCCAATTTAACCCAGCTTACCCCAAATAATTGTATTATTTCCACCCATCCATGAACATCCCACAGAAACACACTTTGAGAAATTCTCCATGGGAAATGTGGTCACTTAGCAGTGAAGATCCTGGTGCAGAGTTGATACGGTTCTGGGGAAGACACAGGGAACACCCAAGACAGAATTAGTGTCTGTGCAGGACTGAGGGACGCAGGTCAGAAGCTCAACCTTGTGTCACAACTAGCTCATCTTAGTGTCTTCAGCAGAACCTGTTTTTCACGGGCTGCAAGTTTCCTTTGTGACCAGTAAAGCACAGTGAGCATAAAATACAATGCGCCGACAGCATGCATCACTGTGGTCACCTGGTCTGAAACGGCGACTGTTCCCTAATTTGCCAAAGTCCTGTCTGCCTTCAGAGGCCATCCGCTGCTCTTGCACACGCAGAGGGTCTGTGATACCAATGGTTTGTAAAACCTTTGTTGCCACCAAATTGACAGTCCCTGCAGGAGAGCTAGCCACGGCCACCACTGCTGCTGTTCATCAACGGAGGGACTTCAAAGTGATTGACAAGAGGACTGCCCTGGGTCGCCATCTTCCCTTGTCTTGGTGGACGGCAGCCACCTCGGCTACTCTGTGCCACAGAGATAGTGACATCAACCAGCCAGAGCCTTGGGGGAAGCGGTGTCTGGACTGACACCAGGGGGAAAGGTCCTGACACCCTCTTGTCTGTCCTCTTCTCCCTGACACATTGAGACAGTCTCCGGTCATGGGCCTGAGGCACAGCCTCCCATATGGTTTTGATGCTGTGAAACAGACCTTTCTAAACAGCATGGACAGAAACCAATCAAGGTCTCCACCTTTCCCTCCCAGCACGTCGGTGGAATCAAAGCCTGTCATGCATACCCTGGAACAAAAGTTACAGGGCTGTAAGAAAAGTCCAACTGTAACTTCCTCTGCCCGTTTGGGATGCAGAAGATAAGGCTCTTCATGAGCTGTCCGTGGAAGCATCCAGAGAAAAGGAAGAAGGGAGAGATGATGGAGGGAGGGGCGATTGAAGCTGTCTGCAATGTCCCCACTTTCTCAGCTGGGTCCACAGCAGGCAGTCTGACAAAGCCCGAGGCACCGACCTGCTTGAGAAAAACTTTCCCGTCCCAGGTCCACCTGTCCCAGCTACAGGGTAAAATCCTGCTCTCCTGAGGCCTTCTTCACACCCTCCCCAGGCTCTCCAACAGGGGAGGCCACTGAGGCGAGGGGGCCTGGGAGAGAAGAGCAGAGACTGCGAGAAGCCCCACCCCAGCCTCAGGACAGATGAAGACAGTGTGGAATAAAGAAGGCTGGAACCCACGACTCCGGATCCAGCCCCAAGCTGCACAGAGCTCAGGGGCACCTGCGGGCCCTTGCAACCAGGCCAGATGCTGCAGGAGGCAGGGCTGCCTCCACCAGCTGAACAGGGCCAGGACCACTGGCAGCCAAAACCAGGTCCATGCAGGAGCAGAGATCCCCAGCTGCCCTCTCCTAGGAGTGTTAGAAGCAGAACAGGCCACCGAGCAGAAAAGCCCCAGGATCCTGAGCGGGTTCCCCACGCACGGCTCTCCGTTCACGTAAGGACCTCTCATCTATAACTTCAAGGCAAGTAGAGCTGTAATTTTTTTCATTCATTATGTATCCTGGAAATTAACAGCAGGACCTTGAGGCTCCCTTTCATTCAGGGGAGAGCTCCCTCTCAGCTCTCCCCTTTGGGACAGTGTCCACTTTCTTCCCAAATGTCCTCCTCTTGCTGTCCAGCAGCCCAGTGAGAACAGGGGCTCTTGGGTGGATGACAGCAGCAGCATTTTCCTCTTGATCCACAGCCCAGTGGCCTGAGCAGCAGGGACGGCCTTGGGATCAGGGAGTTGGTCAAGCTGCCTGGGTGAAGTCCAGGCCTGCCCACCTTGGGCCACCATCTATCCGAGATCCATCTGGCACATCAGTGGGATGTGCCTGTCCCAAAACCAGGAAGCCACACAAAAACATCCCTTAGAATACTTTGTTTTAAAACAAAGTGAAAAAGTAACTAAGCACTTGAACTTTTTGGGTGGGGGGGGCCACTGGGAAATGAACCCAGAGGCGCTTAACCACTGAGCCACATCCCCAGCCCTTTTTATATTTTATTTAGAGACAGAGTCTTACTAAGTTGCTTAGGGTCTTACTAAGTTGCTGAGGCTGGCTTTGAACTCACGATCCTCCTGCTTCAGCCTCCTGCACTGCTGGCATTACAGATGTGCTCCACCATGCCCAGCTTGAATTTTTAAAAACAGCAACTGCACTCACCTGGGGTCTTATTAGAAAGCAACAGCTTGGGTGGGGACAGGGAAGGACCAGGGAGGCACTGGGACTCAGCGTTCACATTCCCCAGCTTCCAGCAGACACGCTCAGGACTCCACCCGGCCCTTCCCCAGAACAAGCCCTCAACAATTTTCACAGCTTCAAACCACACCCCAGGTCCCCTCTCCATCGACTCTGCTCCCACAGTGTTGGAGCACCTTCTTGTTTCCCAAATCAGGGAAGCTTCCCAAGAGCCCAGTCAGAAACAGGACAGGGATGAGGGCCATTCTGTGGCTGAGGGACATCAAGTTAGGCATGGAGGGCTCGGACCTGGCTTGGCAAATCCAGTTTGCCCTGGCCTGGGACCAGGACCTCTGCCCTTTCTTACCAGGGAGCGGTCTTGCGGAGGGTGGGGCACATGCATCAAGTCATTAAGGGACAGAAACCTGCTGATGAGCTGGCCAGGTGCAGGCCAGCTCTGCTGAGCTTGCTGGGCTGTTATTTTAGTCTGGGGGGTTTGTATCCAAATGGGTCGCATCATTGTAGTAGGATGTGTGAGTGCCTCTTGTTTACACCCAACAATGCAAACTCACCCCTTCCTAGGCCAGGTTTCCGTGGGAACAGGCCATCATGGGTCACTAGGGGAAATGGGCAGCAAGCGGGGCCGAGGAGAGCCAGGATCTCAGAAACCGGCCAAATGTGTGACGACCTCTCAATCCCACTTCCATGCCTGCTGCGACCTCGCTGTCATGACGAAGCTCTTAACAGAATTCTCCACACACGTGCCCACGTCCTCCCGCTCTCGCTCTCGCCCCTTCCCTTTTCTCTCCCTCCCTACAGCCAGTCCATCAGCAGGTGGTGCCAGTGTCACCCTCGAAACAGATCCAGAATCTGACGGCCTCTCACCCCTGCACTACCACACTCGTCCGAAGCCCCTGGCCTCTCCAGACACCTCCCTGCTCTGCCCCCACACTCAACTTTCAACTTAAGTAGATCGTGCACCTTCCAGGTTCAAAAATCATCACATTTTACCTTCCTCACCCTTTGGTCTGTCATCTCTAAAGTCTCCTAAGCTTGACCCTGCTTGCCTATGTTCTGCCCCTCCAAAAGCACTAGGTGAAGTAGCCAGCACAGATGACACATGGACCTCAAGTGTTCTAGATCTCAGGGGGATCTGCTAGTGACAAAACTGTGCTGACCATGGGTATTCCTTACTTACAAAAGCCACTGAGGTGTGACCCTAGGCCACTGGGAGGCCATTCTCTCCACACGCCTGCTGGACAGTAGACCAGGCCGAGAGAGTTGAGACCTTGACAATGGCTGGCGTTGTCCATCATGTGTGATTGATGAAGTGGTTTGGAATTAATAAAGTCGTTTATTACCTGTCAGAGAAACACCTCAGAAAATCTAGAGAATGCTACAAGGAAGGCATCTGTTAGTTTCCACGGCGATGTGGAAACTCCTGTAATGGACGCACTTTCCCAGCCTTCGTCATCAGTTATAGGCTACAACTGCCACAAAGAAAAAGCACAGCAAACAAAACCTGGAAGAATCCGCACATTTGACTGACTTGGGTCCTTGCTCATTTCATCAACAAGGAAGAACCCCAAAACCAGAGCTGAAGCACACCACTGCTCAATGGGTGAGCTCACGGCCAAGCCAAGGGTCACATGTTCCTTCAAGAGTTCTCGTGGGGCAAGGAGAGGAGTGCTGAGAGCTGAATGGCTGGAGCAAAATGAGCAGTGTGGCTCTACCCACAAGCCTGCACATACACTGGGAAAATAAAGGCTAGCTGCATGCCTTGCACCCAGGTGACACTCAGGGTCTCACAGACGTGGAGACCACGGCCGTGGACAAGGTGAATGTTTGGAATCTCTCCCAAACCTCCCTTCGGAGGCCCAGAACTTTCCCATCATCTGTCGCCTTCCCATACTGCCTACCTCACTGATGGCAGCTCCTCCTCCCACCAGGCCAGGCCCTGCGAGCACCTTCTGAGCCCCCGCCACACCCCAGGCAGGGTGCACCCACCACCATGGAAGTAACACCAGCCCCCAAAGGATGCAAGGTGAGGTCTTTCCAGGCAGAGATCTCACCCAGGTCCAGGAACAGTCAGAGACAACTCTGTCCCTCCTGGCAGAGATGTGGACAAGCAGCAGCTGGAACACGGGGCTTGCGGGGAAGGAGAGGTCCCTTGTTACAGGGACGCAGGAAGATGGCTTAAAGGGGATGCAATTTGGGTCAGGCCTTGGCTCCCGACTGTCAGAGGAGAGGAGAGGCTCCCGGGGAGAGGCCAGCAACTGTGAAGAGCGGGTGGGAAAACACACTTGGGGGGCAGTGTTGTCTGGCCCGGCTGCTGGGTGGTGTGAGTTGCTGAGCAAGAGGAAGCGCTGAGCCAGGCATAGAGGCCTCGAAGGGCACGACGTCATGGAACTTGAACATAATGTTAAGAGCCCTGTCCTGGGAACCACTGTCTGAGCATCACAGAATCCTCCCCCCAGGAAGGAATCACCGGAGAATCCTGAGACCTTCTCTAGGGTGGGTAGAATCATCATACTGCCAGGCTCATCCTGACCCCACGAAGCTGTTCTTTGTCAAGAGATCAAACCTCTCCTCCAAAGATCATGAACACATCATATGTTGAGTTCCCAAATTCTTTGACCTTTTTGTGTCTAAGTATTAGACCATATTGAAAGTTATGGACCGCCCCCCAATAATTGTACGTCCACTCAAAACTGTGGGCCTCTACCCGTAGCCACCCCATGTCCTCCTAGTTTCCCAGGATGCAGCTGGGATTCGCCCCTGGAATGGGAACAGAAACCGAGGTAAGTGATTCATTTACCTTGGTAACGGCAGACTCAAGCAACTTGTGATACTAGACCCGAATAATCCAGGAGAGTAGAATAAATATGCAGATATTCTGCTGCAGTTGTGTTAAGTATTGCAATTGCTGTGCTTGCAATTGTCATTTAAATGAAACCCGAAGGCTGGAAGCAGCCGTTGAGCGGGCTGTAGGCACCAGCAGTCACCCTGAGGCATGAGTGTGGTCCAGTGCCACCAGGCAGACCCTCTTCACTCTGTTCACCCCATCTCTACCCCACATTTTGAGTCCCGTTACTTCCAGACTTCTGTTTCCTCTTGTCTCACTCACTCCGTGAGGGCGGATAAGTGCCTCCCTCCCTAGGGCCGCAGAGCACAAGGGCAGGATAGGGCAGGGCAGGTCAAAGCAGCCCCCATGCAGAGCTTACCAGATGCTCACCTGCACCTTCCCACAGCCAGGCACCTGCCCGCCCCGCACCCCGCCACTGCTGCCTGGGCAGCACCACCTCTACCCAGCCCCACACAGCACCTGCTCCCCCAGTCTTTCCCAGAGGCAGCGCATGCGCCTGAACTGGTTTGGTAGCATCATTCTCAGGCTGTGGACGGAGCATAGCATGCAGATTTCCAGAGCCATGAGTGGTATGCATTGGATTCTGGGAACTGTTTCCTTCAAAAGCGCCCCAGCTGACTCCACCTGCAGGTGGCTGTGAGCCCTGCCCATCCTGCACACTGGGCTCCTGTGCCCTCGGGAATGGCCACAAACCTGCACTGCCGCTCCATCCTCATATCCTCAACACACATGGATGGACTGGGTGTCTGCCATGGGCCCCACGCTGTGCTGGGGAGAAGGGTGAGCGAGGAAGGGTTAAGAACTGATGAGAAACTAGTAGACAGGGTCTCTGCATTGAAAAGCTCGTCGTCAAAGACAAGGAGCAGAAGTGCCAATCAATCATCACCGTACACAGCGAACAGGTCTCCATCAGCTTAGTTCTCCACACTCCCTGAGCGCTGGGCAAAGGAAAGCTAACTCTGCCTAGAGGTCAAAGGCGACTGCCCAGAACAGCATCTTGAAGGACAAGCGGCCCAAACATAGAGGAGTCGCCCACTCACGCCGCCCACCTCCCATCCTGCCATCATTCAGGAGGTGAGGGAGGCCGTTGTCAGGCTGCCTCACAGTTTAGAAAGTCGATCTCTTGTTGTGGTATATTTAGGTTGCATCTGACAGCCTATTTTTCTATTCTAAATCCATTGCAGGACTGGGGTGGTGGCTCAGTGGTAGAGCACTTGCCTCACATGTGTGAGGCCCTGGGTTCGACTCTCAGCAGCACATATAAATAAATAAAGGTCCATCAATAACTAAAAAAAATTTAAATAAATAAACCCATTGCGGTCTTTCAGAATTAAAAATATTTTGCATATATTCCAAAACATACAACTGCCAGGTCAGTCTACTGGACTTTAATATCTGTAACCTGTATCAATTTAAAGGGTGAAATTTTGAATGTTTCTTTAATTTCTATCTCCAAGAATATTAATAAAGATGTAACTTCAAAAATACTCATGAGCAGCTTTTACTTCTTCATCTGAGAATTTTTCTAAATCATTTATTTATTGCAATATTTGTTTCTTTCTTACTGATTTCAAAGAGTTTTTTAATCTTTTAAATATACTGACCCGGGGCTGGGGCTGTAGCTCAGTGGTAGCGCGCTTGCCTAGCATGCGTGAAGCACTGGGTTCGATCCTCAGCACCACATACAAACAATAAATGAATAAAATAAAGATCCATCAACAACTAAAAAATAAAAAATTTAAAAAATAAAAAATAAAAAAAAAGATATTGACCCCTTATTGCACATAGGTGATTTTTTTTAACTTTTAGAAATTTGCCATGTACCTTTTATTTTTGTGTACAATATGTTTTAGGATACTACATTCTTTTTCTGTGTAGCGAAATCTGCCAGTACTTTGCCTTATGATTCCTGCCTTGCTTGGCAGTACCTTGCGGCTAAATTACATTTTTAAACTTCTGTGCATTAAACTGCTTCTGCTATTTTGTCTCACATTTTATCTCCTATCAGTTTCCATTGTAGTAAAATATTGATTAAATCCATCTTTACTGGACCATTTTAGTACATCAAAATTTGTCACTGCATGACTTTTTTTCCCTGCTTGCATGAAAGAATCAATTGTCCTACAAATTTAAAACACTTACTTCTACCTTACAAATGGGTCTAAGTCAAATGTCCTTTCTAATAGCTACAGCGACTGTCATTGAAGAACATGTGTAAAAGTCAGTCTGGCAGAGCCTGCCCGTGCCTCTCTAATTGAGTCTTACAGGAGTGTGGTCACTACTTGCTTCAAAGCAGCCAGCAATCGAGAGACTAAAATGAAGTAGAGTCCGCGCTTCACGTCTAAGCCCTTGGTGGGCTTCACAGCAGGACCTCCTCCCCATTCTCAATTCCCAACCATTGAAATCGCTTTCCAGGGGCCCAGTTCAGCTGGCCAGATCTCTGACTCGGCTGCCCTCTCCCATCTCCGGGACTCCCCTCCCCGGGCTTCCGTGGCCTGCTGTTTCTGGTTACCCCGCTCCCCTACTTGCTACTTCATCCATTTCCCTTATATCCACAGATTCCGAGCTCAGCTTCCTTTGCTCTGCCCTGGTGGTCCTCAAAATGTGGTTCCTGGGCCAACAGCAACGGGAATTTATGAGAAACACAAATTCTCAGGCCCCACCCAAAACTACCAAATCAGGCAGAAGCCCCAGCAGGCTCAAGTCTGGCATCTGTTACTCCACACTGTCCCATCAAAACCCCCAAACCTTTTCAGATATCCCTCCTGAGCTCAGACCCACAGATTAAACTCCCTTTTAGGAGAGTTTATTAGGACATCCCCTTTTTCTGATCTCGACACTCTGTGGAAATAACTCCATTTTATTCCTGCAGCCCTCCCCGCGACACCCGCCACGCCCCATCATCACCTTCTCAAGAGTAGCGCCTCTAGGAGGTTCACCTTCCTGTGAGTCCTGTCCCCTCACTGTTTTCAAAACCAGCCACCCGTTCCCTCGTCTCCTTCGCCCTGCCTCCTCTTCCCCTGCAGCTCCTACCATCTTCTAGGAATTCACCTGTTCTTTATATCTACTGTTCCTGGTCAGTCAGAATGGAAGCTCCGTGCTAGAGTTTGAATTTTGTTTGTCTCCTCTGAGACTCCTGTTGGGGTTTCATCCCCGTCATAAGGCATAAGAGGATGGAAACATCCGGCCATGGTGCTTAGAGGTGGGGCCTGTGGGAGGTGATCTGGACTAGGTAAGGTCATGGATAGAGCCCCGTGATCAAATACTGGTTCCCTCATACGACCAGGGAAACTGGCTGCATGGGCACTTTCTGTGTCTCTTCCCATGGGAAGGGCCTGCACTGCCCCAGGACTCTTCCAGAAAGAGAGTTTTCATCAGATGTGACCCCTTGACCTTGGACTTCAGAACCAGCAGCTGAAATAAACCTCTGCCCCTTAACACGTGCCCATTCCGTGGTGGTTAGTCCTTAGCAGCACACAATGAGCTAGGGCACTCTGGGAGGGAGAGACCTTTGAGTGTTGCCTCCACTCAAACACTGTCTTGCTCCCCAAGCCTCCAGAATCACACCTGAGGTAAGGGACGCACGCACTAACTACTTAAATGAAGGAATGATCAGATTCAGTGGCTTCCAGCTTCCAGCTCCATTGCGTTAAGTCAGACTTAGCTGAGTAAGACGGACTGCGTGACTTGAACACGCTGTGGGTGGAGAGGGGTGGCAGCACTCCGCTCCGCGGGACACATCATTTGCTGTGTATGCACGTGGAGGCTACCTGTGCACAGCCATCGGGTGTCCTCTGGGAGGAGAGTCATAGCTGTCCCCAGGGAGCCACCTCACACCTCCGCCTCGTGCACAGGCTGTGAACCCCACTGCCACTGATCACAACCAGGTTCCTGACTGCCAGGCCCAGAGGAAGTGTCTCATGGTCACCTCCAGGACTCCTGATGCTTGGTCCTGTCTCTACCTCTGGAAACCCCCCGCGCCCCTGCCTTGGGTGGCATCATGCTCTTCCTGGGTTCTCTTTCCCTCTCTGATATTTTCATGCCCTCCTTCCATTTCCCTTCCCTCCCTCACCTCCCACCACCCGCTGGCTCCAGCCTTAAGTGCTGGTCTTTCCTAGGGCTTCGACGCACGCTGCACT
>PVHX01003762.1:0-64979 GCA_004024805.1 Geosciurus inauris
CATTTATCCAGAAATACTTGGATGGTTATGGCTTTCTCAGGTCTCTTCTGAGCACATACACAGCCTTGCAAATATTTGTGTGTAGCTTTCCAGACTGCCAGGGATTTATGAGAGACTATCAAGGTGGTTATGGTTGTCTCCTTCCATAGATCTCTCAGTTATAGTTTTAGTTAGTTTGACAGTCTTTTATTTGCCCCAGCCACAAACTAGCTGTGACATTGGGCTAGTCCCATTTGTTTGGAACTGGGATCACTACTGTTTTTGACAGTGCTCAGGAAATGGCTATTTCTCTGTTCTGTCCCAGTCAAATCAGCTTTCAAATCATGTTGCTTTTTATGGCTTGCTTTGCCCTGGATCTACCAAACTAGATCTTGGCAGGACAGGGGACTAGTGGTATCTACTCCAGGTCAAAGTGCCACAGAGTCCCACTGTTCTTATCCAAAGTTCAATAGTTTTTCTTGAATAAATATTTCTTAAGCTTTGTATGTTTTGGATTGAGTTCCAGCATTCTGAAATGGTTACTTCTGATGATTTTTGCCCAGTTTTGTCACTTCGTTCTTGGGAGAAGGTTTACCCAACTTTCCCCTTGCCATTATGCTTTGTCACAGCAATGTAAACACTGAACGTTTTGGCCAAAGTATTTTTTTAAATTATATTGAGAGAATAGAAGGAAAGAGAATTAAATCTTTTCCTTTCCAAGGTCATTTGATAATGCCTAACACTAAAAAAAAAAAAAACTCCAAGAAATAGCAATATGAATATGCTATTTAGAGGCATAAATATGCATGAAAAATTAAAAATGGTTATATTCAAGGAAGGGGAAATGGAGATGAAGTTCATGGAGTATGCCTTAATACTTGCAGTGCTACATGGACCCATAAAACTATGTCTACATGTTACTTTGATAAAAAAAATTCAGCCATTAAGATAAGTAAAGTTTAAATCTTGGCTCCACAATTTATTAGCTGTGTGACTTTTGTCAAGGAACTTAATATCAAACTTCAGTTTGGTTGCTTCGAAGATATATTAATAATGATAGTGTGTGGCATGTGCTAGGAAGCAAAAGTCACCAAATAGAGAATGGAATCTGTGTCCCAACCTCCAGATGGGACCACTCATCCTTTACCTTTCTTATCAGCCCAAAGCTCTTGAGATCAGTTCAGCTGCTTTTAGACTACTTCATGGCAGGGATCAGGAAGGTTTGTGCCCAAATCAGAGCTTATCTCATTTCTCATTTTGCTAAATGCCACCCAAGAAGTAGTCTAAATGCAGCTAAACTGGTTTCTTGGGGCACTTTGTTCAGGTAAGGGTGGCCTGAGGCAAACTGGAACTAGGACCTGCCCATTGGTCTTACGCTGACCAATGCAGGTCTGGATTTGCAGGGATTGCCTGCAGCAATGGAGCTCAGAGAAAGTGTTTGTCCCATCAAATGGGTCTACAGAAGGCAAGGCCCAGCCTATCATCAGGCATACGGCTGTGATAATAATGCAGGACAGTGATTTTAACTCAACTAATCAACTGATTATAAATGGTAAAAAGATCTGACCTTTTCTATGACAGATTCTAAGTTATGCAATAAACAAAACAAAACAAAACAAAACAGAAATATCTCTCCTCCCCAAGATTGCAAATACAGATTCAGTAGGGTGTGTAAGATACTACTTTATAATGCAAATGGCGATAGGATGTTTATGGGGTAATCAATCAAACACATCTAGAGTGAATTAGTTTAGTGAATCAGTCTGGCCTGATTTCTAGACACTTAATTGAGATTTGCATTGCTGCAAAACAGGAATTTGAATGGGGTGAAGAAAAAAGAGGAGAGAGTATCTCTTGGGCCTGGGGTACTTAGTGGAAAGACAAGTTTGGAGATTTGCTGCATTGAAGATCTCCAAGTAGCTAGAAGGTATTAGGAGGACATTGGGAAATTGGAGAGGAGATTGACATGGGATAGAGAGTAGGGCACATTGAGAAGGAAAAATAGGGGAACTTTCTAACCTGGAATTTAAACAAAATGACAAAATCAATGTCTTTAAGTGTTTTGAGAAAGAATCAATTATCATCCCCTCGGGCACAATGTCCTCATCAACCTGTGTTCTGACAATCCTTTTCTCATGGCCCGGCAAATGTCAAGCTACCTTTTTCTCTCTTTCAAACTATATTTTAGTAGGTTAGTTCGAAGATATTATGCTTCTTGATTGGTGGAATTTGAACCGGATCTTCATGGAAGACCAGTACTTTTCCTAATTGCTCTGAAGGAAAACTTCTTTATTTCAGTATTTTGTTTGTTTGTTTTTGTTTTGTTACTGGGGAGTTAATCCAAAGGTGCTTTACTACTGAGTCTTATCCTCAGCCCTTTTTATTTATTTATTTATTTATTTTGGAACAGGGTCTCAGTAAGTTGCTTAGGACTTTGCTAAGTTGCTGAGACTGGCCTTGAACTTGAGATCCTCTTGCCTCAGCCTTCTGAGTTGCAGGGATTATAGGTATGTACCACTGTACCTGGAGCATTTGTTTTATATGATTATTTATTTTCAAAAAAAAGTACCCACAGTTATATCCAGCTTGAAGTGGAATTCTTACGCTGACCAATGCCGTGAGAATGTAAGATACTAACTGGGAGTCAAGATGGTTCTAGCCCAAGAAACCGTGTTCTTTCCAAAAATCATCAAGAGAAAAATCTCCAAGCAAGAATAAATACTTAAAAGTGCAGGCAAAGTCAGTACCCAACTCCACTAATGCTGAAGTTGGAAGACAGGTGCCCTTTGGATTATTATTTAATGAGCAAAGCTGCTGGGTGCTGGGCATTCTCCTTCTTGCTCACTTTGCCTCTATCTCACAGGAGAAATTTCTAAGTTTCCTGATGTGGTGGTGCCTACTGGTGAAGATCTTGATGGGGAGGTCCAAAGTCTCCCTTAGCTTTAGCTCATGCCTTCTTGTTTGCACAACAATTACAGTGTATTTTTGTGACTCTGTCCCAGGACAGCTAGGCAGATAAACTGCAGGCACAAGTAATGTCATCTTTCTCAGTTTTTTCCTTTAAGATCTAAGTCAGTCATTTCTTTAACCTCTAAATATCTTAAACAACAACCTGAGTAGCTTTACAGTAAAAAAAAAAAAACAAAACCTAATTTTTTGCTTTTCCTATGGTATATGATGTGTTAGGGATATAAAGATATAATTGTGCTTTTTATTTGGCCTTAAAACATATTCCTTCCAGATAAAAGGATAGTAATGCATATGATTTTGTTCTATTTTAAATTTACTTGGCTTGGCAGCTGGGAGGGTGAGAGCATTGAAATCAGTAAGACCTGGGTTCAAATCCCAGCTTGACCACTTACCAGGTGGAACCATGGAATCTAGTTCTTTCAGTCTTTGGTGAGTTTTTTTGTTTGTTTTGTTTTTTTCTTATAACATAGAACCAGGAAAAAATAATTTCCAAGCCACAGGATTGTTGTGAAAGATGACCTAAGATAAATCATACAGTACACATTTGAAGATACTCAACAATACAGGATGCACTTCCTTGCTGTGAAAATCCAGAATCTGGAATGCCCCAAATCTGAAGCATTTTGAGCTCTCACACAATTTTTTAGGACTCACACAATTTTCGCACAAAATTTCACATCAGAAGACTATTTTATGCACAAAATTATTTAAAATACTGTATAAAATTCCCTCCACACTGTGTGTACAAGGTGTATATTTGGCATAAATGAATTTTGCGCTTAGACTTGGGTCCCATCCCCAAAATATCACACCATAAAGTATCGCAAAAAGTAAAAAAAATCTCACATGCAAACCATTTCTGGTCCCATGCATTTTGGATAAGTGATGCTCCATCTATATTAGATTTCTACTCTTGCTTCGATGTTGCTAGGTAAAAGCTTCTTTGTACTCAGAAAAGCTAGAGAGGCATAACAAGACTTAATTGTTTTGAAAACCCTTATTACCATGCACAAATAAAACATAAATTCAAGATGTTTGCCCAGCACTCATACATGTCTAGTCTCATTTGAGTTAAAAATCTTGAGGAAAAAAATGTACTTTCTTTTAGCTCAGACTTATTAAAGTCCTACAGCTGGGCACAGTGGCACACGCCTGTAATCCCGGCACTTTGGGAGGCTGAGACAGGAGAATTGCAAATTCAAAGCCAGCCTCAGCGAGGCTGAGGCACTAAGCAACTCAGTGAGACCCTGTCTCTACATAAAACACAAAATAGGGCTGGGGATATGGCTTAGTGGTTGAATGCCCCTGAGTTCAATCCCCAGTACCAAAAAATAAAAATAAAAAATAAAAAAAAGTCCTATACCAGTGCTTCTGAAACTTTAATATGCACCTGAACTGCCTAGAGATCTTGTTAAAATGCAGATTAAATTTAGTAGGGCTGAGGTGGAGCTCAAGAGTCTGTGTTATGGTTTAGATATGTGGTGTCCCCCAAAAGCTCATGTATGAAACAATACAAGAATGTTCAGAGATGAAATGACTATAGTATGAGAGTTGTTACCTAGTCAATGGCTTAATCCACTGATATGGATTAATTGAGCAGTAACTATAGGCAAATAAGGTGTGGCTGGAGGAAGTAGGTCACTGGGGATGTGCTTTTGGAGTTTATGTTTTATCTGGTGAGCAGAGCTCTCTTTGCTTCCTGATGACGATGCCTGAGCTGCTTTCTTTTATCATGCCCTTTTGCCATAATGTTCTGCCTCACCTTTGGTCCAAAGCTATGGATTCAGCTGTCTATAGACGGAGACCTCTGAAACCATGATCCAAAATAAACTTTTCCTTTTCTATGCTGTGACAAAAAAAAAAAAAAAAAAAAAAAAAAAAGCTAACTAAAACAGTCTGCTTTTCTAAAAGATCTTAGATGAGGCTGATGCTGTGGATCCCTGGACCACACTATTTATTTATTTGGTACTAGGGACTGAACCCAGAGTACTTTACCACAGAACTCTACTCCAAGTCCTTTTTATTTTATTTATTTTTTAAAATTTTGAGACAGAGTCTTGCTAAGTAGCTGAGGCTGGCCTTAAATTGGTGATCCTTCTGCCTCAGCCTCCCGAGTTGCTGGGATTGCTGGGATTACAAGTATGCACACCACGCTCAGCTACGGACCACACTTTGAAGAGCAAGGTGGTCCACGGAACAGTTGACACTGGATCTGTGATGGTCTCCTCTACTTGTTTAATACCCAAGATAATTGTAAAGTATTTATAGGAGTCCTCTTCTATCTGTGCTTTTGCTTTCTGCTCTTTTCAATCACCTAAGGTTAAGCATAGCCCAAAGATATTACATAGAAAATTCCAGAAATAATCAATTCATGTTTTAAATTGTGTGCTATTCTGAGTAGCATGATGAAATCTTGAGCTGTCCTGCTTCATCCTGCCTGGGATATGAATTTTCTATGTCCAGTGTATCCATACCATATATGCTACTCATCCTTAGTCACTTAGCGGTCATCTCAGTGACCAGGTCAACTGTTGTGGTATCACAGGGCTTGTGTTCACGTAACCTCTACATAGTAGCCTAACACTACATCACAGCGCCTGCATCCTCATTTTATCTCGTCAGGTAGGCATCATATCACAAGAAGGGTGAGTGACAGTACAATAAGATATGTTGAGAAAGAGACAGACCACATTCCCATAACTTTTATTTCAGTATTTTGTTATAGTTGTTCTACTTTATTATTGTTGTTAATCTTTTATTGTGCTTAACTTATAAGCTTTATCACAGGTATGTCTATAGGAAAATGCATAGTAAATATAACATTTGGTACTATACATGATTGCAGGAATCCCTGGGGTCTTCAGATGTATCCCCTGCAGATAAAAGGGGGACTACCACAATCATTGCCTGGCATGTATTCAGCCCATCACTGTTGCTGGTTTATGATTTAACACACTATGCTTTCATATGATCAAAACTGGGACAAAGTTGGTTATTGGCTCCAATGACTTGGCAAGTGAGGACTCTCACTGACCCACTGTAGGGACAGTGGCCACTTCAGAGGCAGCCTGAGCTGAAAGGTAATCATCTCCTTCAGGTTTTGATAGTAGGATGGGGCAGGGTATGGCAGACCTGTGGCCTGGAAGCTGGGTCCCTCATGCCTGTGGCCTTGGGGAAGATCAAAAAATCCAAGGCCCAGCTTTGACTGTAGCCCTGAAGCCTCAGTCCAGGCCACATTCCCAGTGCAGTTTGCAATACTCTGTGGAAATGGAGAAAGGCACTGAGGGCATTTATTGTTTCTCTAGTCATCATCTTTCCTAGCCAGAAAGCCATCATCTTTGGCTTTCTGGCTGAGCAGACATTATTTTGGGTACCACCGACAGCCCATGGCAAAGAGCATCAAAGAGATATACCTACCTGACACCTGTGTGTAGCTCTTATGCTCCATGATTTTATTTCTTTGAGATATATAATTGTTCCACATGTCAACTGGAAATGGGAAACAGCATAGGTGGTGTGGGGAGACAGCGGAGCATATTAAGAAGAACATGGGCTCCAGGATCAGTTAGACCAGGTTCCAACCCCAGCTCTGGGGCTTCAGCTCCAAGCCTTCATTTCCTGTTCCGTCAAATGAGGTTTTCCATATAAATTACACTCCCATAACTTTCAGTGTCACTGTAAGGAATGACAGTGATTATAAGAAGGCACATTTGTACAAGGTATTTCTGATGTGCAGGGCTGGCTGCTGTTTCTGGAAGGCAACATCTACTCAGATAGGTAGCCAGAAAGGCAAGCTCATTTGAGTTATAGACCCTTATCACAATTTTACAGTCAGCCGTCAGACTCTGTCTCAACTCTCAATCCTGAAGGTCCTGCATTGCAGCCTTTGGGAAAGAGGCCTGGCTACTTTGGGCTGCCCCTTTTCTTCTATCAAAGTCATATCCTGGTACTCTCTCTTATTGCTACCATACAGGTACAAGCCTTATGCGCTGTGCTGGTCATAGCAAAGCTGAACAAATCTGACATCCTTCTGCCCAGTTCCCCTGGATGGTCAGTTACTCTCGGCCCTTGATTCATCCACTCCCTCCTCTTGGTCAACTGAAGAGGAAACAAAATGTTTTCATCAATAGCCAAGGGAATCTGAGCCAACCCACAAAGGAACCAAACTGCTGAATTAAACCCTTAGATGTTAAAACAGCCCTAAAAGAAAACTCAGTGTAGAAAATGATTTTAATTAAAAAATATTAAATGCTATGTCCTTAGCACAGATTTTGTAAGCAAAAGTTTAAGATACTTTTATAGACTAGTAAAGCATTATAATGGATCCAATGTTATTTCCTTGTTTAAAAAAAATTTTCCAAGTTTGGTGAGATGGTGCATGGCTGTTATCCCAGCTACTTGGGAGCCTGAGGCAGTAGGATCACAAGTTTGAGGTCAACATTGGCAACTTAGTGAGATCTTGTCTTAAAATAAAATTGAAAATGGAGCTGGGGGTATAGCTCAGTGATAGAACATTTGCTCAGCATGCATAAGGCCCTCGGTTCCATCCCCAGCACTACATAAAAAGAAAAATAAATGTTTTCTGGACTGCTTGAAGATCTCTGGCATGAACTTTGAAGAATACCAACCCTTTTTACTGCATGCAAACCCACAAACACCCAGTTAACGCAATGCTAACTAGAATCTATAAACAGTGACAAGCTTTACTTTCATAAAAAGAAAGTCATTGTCAACCAGACCATTCATTAAACTCAATTTCAAAGCTCTCTCCCCAGCTGTAATCCCAACAGGGTCACAGATTGGGTTTTGATCATTATGTTTCATTTAGGGGGCAACCAGAGAATCATAAATAATAATGACTTCTTCTCCCTCTCGAATTTCACATCCTCTCCCTTTGTTCTCAATTTCCAAAGATAAATACCCCTTGTCCCCCATGAAGCCTTCTATAATATGAAAATGAGAACAGGGACACACAGTCCTGGAACCTCCCAACCTCAACAGCAAGCAGTTGGTTCCCTGGTATGCAAATGCTGAAACTAGAACACAGTGCGGACCCTACAATAAATCAAGGCTACTGACATGATATGTTTCTATATGTGGTTAATGACTATCAAGAGGGGAAACTGCCTTTCAAATGCTTCATAAAAGACCAGTGATCAAGGAGATGTGAGCCTGGGGCCACAACAGTTGATGGAGTCATGTGCCTGGGCAGGTAAGAAGGCTTTGCAGGACTCCTGGAGCGGTGGCAGATTTCACCATACCAACAGATCTGAGAAGGCTCCCGGCTGAAATCCTTTTCACAGACCCCCACTTTGCAGCATCCATAAAAACTTGACTTTAGGAATTCCACCCACGCTCACAGCTACCTCCTCCCGCACTGTGTGTCCCCCTGCATTTTGAGGCTGGGGTGGGGGGTGGGGAAGTGGGATGGAAAGATACAAACTTGGGAAATAAACATTTTTTGGGAAGCCTCCAGATTGTTTCAGAATCAGCAGGACACATGAGCCAGCCACAATAGGTTCACTTTCATGTGGATGCTGAAGCAGGCAAGACTTCCAAGTAAAAACTCTGAATGTGAATTTAGCTAGTTTTGGATAAAGACGCCTTTCAGCGTCAATACACACCATGAATGCAGCCGTGGTGGAGTTACAACTTAATGAGACCAGGGGAAGTGCACCGGGTCAGGCCTCATCTCCCGGCCTCTGTCATGCTAATCAGCTGGGCAGCCGGCAGCTGAAAAACTGCTGGAATTTTTATTTGCATTTCATTTACTTGGAAGGAAATTGACCCAGATGGTCCACAAAGGCCCTAAGGCTGGCAAGCTGTGTAGGGCTGCACACTTCTCAGAGGGCCCGCACTTGTCTGCCCATCCCTCTTTGAGCATAGGGCATAAAAGATTAAAACAGCGTAAGGGAATTGATTTCATGATTTTTAGATAATTTCCCCAAGATTTCAGAAAGCACCTCAAAAAACTAATTTAATCAGCCAGGAACTCAATAGTAATTAAGGGGAAGAAAAGCTGGGATAATGAAAGAGGTGGTGAAGATTTTTTGCTGTTGCTGGTGGGAACCTTTCTTAATTAGGAAAAGTCTAAAAAAACGAAATGATGTTAATAGAGTTAAGCGCAGGCACCAAGAGCCAGCGGCCGGCGCCACAGTCAGCCGATGATGGATTGCCCACGCAGTTCATCTCTCCAAAGAGAGCCCAGACAATTGGCCACGGAGGTGCCCTGCTTGGCATTTCCATGGGTATTCCCCTGGATATTGAATGTTGGGACTTTGCGGGGCATCCAGCCTTTGTCTCCACACAGTCCCTCCCAGTGGAGGGCTCCTTCTTATCCAGGTGAGACAACCTCAGCGTGACCCTTGGACAGCACAGGCTTTGGGAGTACAGGCTGCCTGTGTCCCAGTCAGGGTTCTACTGGCTACGGTGTGACTTTGGGTGAGTTAGCCTTCGATTCTGCCCCTCTGTGGCTTTGTGTGTGAGATGGAGACAATAACAGTACCCTCCCAAGACAGTCCTTGTGCATATGGAATGAGGTTAAGGCACAGACCGTGCTTAGCATAGGGCCGAAGAAAGAGCAGCTTTCACTATTGTTGTTGAAT
The DNA here is from genome assembly GCA_004024805.1 of Geosciurus inauris. Lineage (NCBI taxonomy): Eukaryota > Metazoa > Chordata > Mammalia > Rodentia > Sciuridae > Geosciurus > Geosciurus inauris. Next base: position 9,555 of record PVHX01003762.1, read on the forward strand.
GGATTTTCTCTTTGTCTTGAAGTAACAATACTTTACAGGTCAATGAAAAAAATGGGTTGCTGTAAAAACAATTGGTGCTCTCCCGGTCTTATTTTGATGCCTACAGTTACCTGGCACCTGGTAGGCCTCCAATAAGTATTGGTTGAATAAATGCATAAAATATTAAGTATCAAAGAATAAGCATAACATCTGGAGTGGACAAGGAATGAGCCCGGGGTACTGATCCCTGGGCACTGATAACCATATACTTCTTGGCCTTGGGTTTGCTCTGAGCATTGCCTTTGCAGACTTCCCCATCTCTCACCTCCATGCTGTCTCCAAGACCTAGACCAAGGCCTCAATCTCTGCTAGGGTAAGCCTGGCTTGCTTGCCTGGATCATTGCCTAGCTTCTTCCTTCTGTCCCTACCCCAAAAGGCCAAGAAAGGGCACTAGACTCCAGTTCTCTTGAAACCCATCTTAGATTTACACCCAAATCTTTATCTTAGATGTAAATGTCAGGATCATTCTCTTTACAGTGGCAATGTAAAACATGTATTCCACATGGGTGCCAACAAAAAGCTCTTCTAACCAGAATGTTTGAAAATTGTACATTGTTTTCAGTAACAAACATTTTCCCATTGTCTTTCTGATAAAAACAACTTAGTCTATCTTGTGCAACACATGGGAGGTTGTAAAGATCCAGGAGTGTGCCAGGAATCTCAGGGACAAGGATGTATCCTGGCCTAGGGAATGAGCTGGGAGCTGCAACTTGAACTTGAGGCCCCTTTCTGCCACTCGCCTCTGCCCTTCTGTAAGTATTTCTTCATTCTTCTCTTGTTCTCACTGTTTGGGGTACATAGAGGAACACATGGCCTTCAGTGGCTGCTGAGTTGATAGGTTTCAGGCTGGGAACCCAGAGAGAACCCAAATTCTGAACTCAAGAGCAGGGACTCTGAGAGGCTCAGCCTTGGGCAAATGCTCACCTCATTGCATCATCAGGGGAAGTGAGGATCTGGTGTCAAATGACCAACAGAGTAATGAGGTAAAGATGGTAAAACATCTCTTACCTGGCACCTAATGAACATTATAACTAATTGAAAGTAAAGATTCAATTGATTCCAAGGTAGAGAGAAAAGAAAATCTTGGAACTCCTCACTCTTCACTCTTCTTGCTCTTCAAGAATAAGGCAGGATCTTAACAAGATCCAGGCAAGCCTAGAGACTGGGGAACCACCTTCCCTCTGCACAGTTAATGGGTGTTGTTGCCTGGAATTACTGTTCACTGAATGTCAATGGAGAAAAGAAAATATAAAGGAAAAGACCCCAAGTCACTCTTCACATTGTTCCACAAGTAACTCAGCATTCTAGATCGACAGGACATGGTGAGGCTGCTACCCAGTGACCTTAGCAGATTTGTGTCTGCTGCCCTACAAGAAAAGAGGAGGAATCTCCTCTCCTGGAAGGCTGGGATAGGGGCAGGGAGGGCAAGAATAGACAGAGTAGAGAGTTCAGGGACACTCTCCTGACTAATGATAAAACTGATTCCACTTGGGGTCATCTGAATTCCCTCAAAAGGGCCTATACATCATGGTGCACATACCACAGAGTGGTGCACAAAATTGAATGTGTGTGCCTCCCCTTGAGATTCCTATGTTGAAATTCTAGCCCCCTGGGGTGATAGCATTATGAGATGAGGGCTGTGGGAAGTGATTAGGCCGTGAGCATGCAGCCCTTGGGAATGGGATTAGTGTCCTTTTAACAGGGATTCCATGCAGCTCTCTTGCCCTTTTTGCCATGTGAGGATACAAGGGAAAGAAACCTAGAAGAGAGCCCTCACCAGAGCCTGACAGTTATGGTTTAGATATAAAATGTCCCTCAAAGATTCACGTATCAAAGGCTTGTTCCCCAAAGCAGAACGTTCAGAAGTGGGGCTTTTGGGAAGCAATTAGATCATGAGGGCTCTGATATTAGTGGGAAATGGTGGAAATTTTAGGTGAGGTCTAGTTGGAGGAAGTAGTTTACTTGGGGAGTAGTTTACTTGGAGAGTAGTTTACTTGGGGAGTAGTTACTTGGGGACAATATCTTGTCCCAGGCCCCTTTCTTGTCTCTCTTTCTTTTTCCCTCCCTCTCTCTCTCTACTTATGCTTCTGGCTGCTATGAACCCACAGCTTTCCTCCACCATGCCCTTCCACCATGATGTTCTGTCTCGCCTCAGGCCCAGAGCAATGGAGCTGGCTGACCATGGACTGAAACCTCTGCAACCCTGAGCCAAAATAAATCCTTCCTCCATTAATTTGTTTATGTCAGGTATTTTTGTCAAAGAGATTAAAAACTGACCAACACATTGACTATTTTGGCACTCTGATTTTGGACTTTCAGCCTCCAGAACTGAGATAAAGTAAGTTTCTCTTGTTCATAAGCCACCTAGTCTATGGTAGTTGGTTACAGAAGTTGGAATGGACTAAGCTAGATGGTGAGAGAGGACTTGGGCAGGTGCCTATCCCCGCAAGCACAGTGTTTCAGAGTGCCACAGTGGGGACAGCCTTTGCATCAGAAGCCTTAATTACTTAGGAACTTCAGTTCAGATGCAGGGAAAGAGTTGGAGGGAGTGGTACCCTAGAGTAGTGGGTTTTCAACCAAAGGCAATTTGTCAGGCTCTCCTCTTTCTACCCCAGGAGGGTTTGGCCATCAATATCTGGGGACAGTTTTGTCTGTCACAGCTGGCATAGAGGATGCTACTGACCTAAAAAGTAGATGATGGGGTTGCTGCTAAATATTGCATAGGACAACTGCTCCGGTATCTTGTCAAAATGTTAACAGTGCTGAGGTTGAGACACTATGATCTGAGGAATATCTTGCTCTTGCAAGAATTGTTGGCATTGAGTCAGGCACAGTGGCACACGCCTACAATCCTAGTGACTTGGGAGCTGAGATAGGAGGATCACAAGTTTGAGGCCAGCATTAGCAACTTAGCAAGGCCCTAAAGAAACTTAGTGAGACCCTGTCTCATAATAAAAATAAAAAGGGCTGGGGAAACAACTCAATGGTAAAATGTGCCTGGGTTTAATCACCAGTACTAAAAAAAAATTTAAAAAGAAAAGAGTTGTTGGCATTGGCTATAGAAGTGACTGGGTAACAGAGCTGACAGAGGATGTTGACAGACATTGGAGTTACCATGAGTTGAAGGGTTGGCTGAGGTGGTGGGTTGACTCCTGATGACAGAGGAGCATGTCCCATAGCCGTACTGTTAAGCATACAGACACTGCCCACACAAGCTAGGACTCACATTACCACTGTCATATCATTAAGATGGTGTCTAGTATGATTTGGGTGTGCTGTGAGTTTGTCTCCCAAAGGTTTACTTGTGCCAGAGCTCCGTTCTCAGTGTGGCAGTTTTGAGGGAGTGGAACCTTTAAGAGGTGGGGCCTAGTAGAAGGTGAACTGGCCACTGGGGGGCTCTGTCCTCCGAAAGGATTAATGTCCTTTTCTTCAGTTACCATGAGAGCAAGTTGTTATAAAAAGAGCCAGCCTGCCCCTGAATCTCTCTGACTTCCTGTCTTGCCATGTGATCTCTTCTGTAAATGTTCCCAGTACTGTGAGGCTCTCACCAGAGGCTGAATGGTCCACCTGATCTTGGACTTTAAGCCTTCAAAACTATGAGCTAAATAAATCTCTATAAAGTGTGCAGGCTCAGGGAATTTTGGTATAGCATTAGAAAATGAACTCAGATGGTGACTCAAGGAAAGGCAAGACACGTTCTAGGCTGGGTGCCACCATTTCCCTGACTGGTCAAGGCCTTCACGTAACAAGTGGGAAGAAATGAAAGGAATTACTTTCAGAACCACTGGGAAAACCCCTCAATACCCTAGAGGTATCCAACACAAAATCTTGCATGTGCAGATAAGGGTGGTCCAAGTTTTCCAGGTGGCAAATGGTGGAAATGTCTCAAAGAAGATGTTAGACATTTTAAAAAGGACACTATAGACCAGACTTTTCACATATCAAGTTTCTAAAGAAAGTAGTTTTCTTCAAATAAGAAGTTAGGGTCTACTCAAATAGGCTGAAAACTTTTTTTTTTGGTTTCGGGGATTGAACTTAGGGGCACTCAACCACTGAGCCACATCCCCAGCCCCTATTTTATGTTTTATATAGAGACAGGGTTTTGCTGAGTTGCTTAGGCTTCGCGATTGCTGAGGTTGGCTTTGAACTTGCAATTCTCCTGTCTCAGCCTCCCAAAATGCTGGGATTATAGGCGTGCGCCACCGTGCCTGGCAGCTGAAAACCTTTGTTGGTAAGTTTAGTTTTGTTGGCCAGTTGGTAGAAGTCTTTGGAATGAGCAAGGTGGGAGTATTGGTGGTGGCAGAGGGCCAACTATGTGGCAGAGGTTCTTGGCTCTTGGTGGAAGTCACAAGGGATCAAAACGCAAAGCTCTTTTCCAGAGGTGCAAAATCCCAACTCCCTGAGAGGAGGATTTGAACTGTGGCTGAAATGTTTCTCTGCATCAGGAAACATTACAAAGTCCCAAGTCACATGTGGTTTCAAAGTCATCAATGACCAAAAACTCCAAGAAGATATCTGGCAATGTGGAGAGAAACAGGGATTTTGATATTGTAGTTGTGCAAATGCATCCAAAGACTTCAGCAAAAAACAAGAGCATGAACATTGGGGCAGGGAAGCTGCTGATGTCAGTGAGGAAGGTGTATTTAAGAGAATCTGACAAAATAGGTCCAGACGGAGCACCAACAGCAAGGGGAATTTATGAGGAAAGTCCAAGTGAGAGATCAGGGAGACTTCTTGAATTCTTCATGTTAATAAAGCCAATTCTGAACCTAAATAGAACAAATTAATTAATTAATTAAAAAAATAAAGCCAATTCTGGAGGAGAGAAAAAAAGGAGGAAACATATTTCTAGAAGCTTGCAGAAAAAATGTACAACTGCTGAGAGTTAATACCTAGATCCCTGGAACTGGCCTTGGTGGCAGATGCCACCACACCAAGACACCATCTGCTAGTTTTAAGAGATTGCAAGTGGTCAAGTCCCATTCCCCAAACTGTGTATCTCTCAGTCAAAGCTGCAAGGTCCAGCAGAGGATGCTTGTCCAGTATTCTACTCTATGCCAGAAGATGGACTAGATCTCCAAGGAAACACATCTAGTTTTGAAAACCAACAATTTGCATAAGTAAATGGGAATTGGGATGACCCTTGAGCTCTCAGACAAGCTACGCTTGTCCTTGTAAGAATAGTCTCCACTTAGATATTCAGTGGTATCCCTCTTTCCCAGGAGCAGGGTGTGAACCTATGTGGAGATTGTCATAGAAGGATGAACAAGCTTTGTAGATATAGGAAATGAGAACCAGGTAAGTCAAATGATCACCATTTGTTCTAGCTATAAGTTCAAGACCTGGAAATGTCAGTCCCCTGGAGCATGGGGTCTCACATGGTTCTGCAGCCTGCAGAGTTATGTGCAGAGCTCCTCCTTTGATTGATCTAGAGTGGAAGAAACAAACTCCAGCCTTATTCCCTCTTCCAGAGCTTTTTTTCTAGAGAACTCCACTGCCTGAGGCCTAATTTACAGGATCCTCAGTGCATAAGAAGCAGAAAAGTTTGAAAAAGAAGGTGGTGGTCTCAGCAACAGTGTTTTCTTTACACAAGTGGGATATGGCATTACCAAGTCTCTGTCCCTATGCTTTTCCAATTATTTAGAGAAAAAGTCCCAGAAGGATCTAAACGTGTATAGATTTCCACTTAGCTGGATTGAGTAGGATATAGTGCTATGGGAGCTACGATGAGGTATTTATAAGAATTTAGTGTTTCAGTGTGCTAAATCTGCATATTCCCCGATAGCAATAATTGATAGAAATAAAGAAAAAAATCAAATTTTGTCTGTTGGCCTTATCAGATAAGGATATCCCAGTCATTCTAGGAGGTGGCTGCATTTTGAAGTACAATAGAGATGGCACTTAGAGACAAGAATGTGTGTTATGGTTTGGATATGAGGTGTCCCTCAAAGGCTCCTGTATTAATTCAGGAATGTTTGGAGGTGAAATGGTTGGACTGTGAGAGCTGTAATCTAATCAGTCCATCTTAGTTTCAATGGACTGACTGGGGGGTAACTGTAGGCAGGTGGGGTGTGGCTGAAGGAGTCGATGGGTGATGGGTCGGGGAGCATGCCCTGGAAGGGTGCGTTTTCCCTGCGGCTCTTTCACTTTCCTATCTGTGTCTCTGCTTCCTGATTCTGCCATGAACTGGGCAGATTTCCTTTGCTGGGTTCTTCCCCAATGAGAGGGAGAAGCCCAGAGCAATGGAGTTGGCAGTCTATGGACTGAGACCTCTGAAACCATGAACATCAAATGAACTTTTCCTCCTCTAAGTTGTTCTTATTGGGTGTTTGGGTCACAGCAACAAATAAAAGCTAACTAAAACAATGTGCTAGAAGTTCTGTGTACTTTTGCCAAGATGTAAGATGAATGGCAGGTGTGACCAAAGTCCTAGACTATGAGAGGGAGCTAGTGTTGGGTGTCCCAGATGGCTGGTGATGTTGAGTCCTCCATTGATGTACAGTACAAAGACACAAATCATCACAGATTTCAGGAAGGAACTGTTAAGTTCTTCTAAGTTATTTTTTAGCACTCTTGTCTTTGTCCTCTTTCTGCTACTGTAACACAATACCTGCGCCTATGTAATTTATAAAGAACAGGAATTTATTTGGCTCACAGTTCTGGAGGCCAGGAAGTCCAAAAGCATGGCACTGGCATCTGGTGAAGGCCTTCATGCTGTGTCATCCCATGGTGGAAGGTAGGAGGGCAAGAGAAGGCCAAATTCACTTTCATAACAAGTCTACTTTCTAAATAACTAACCAACTCCAGTGATAACTTCATACTCGCAAGGGCAGAGCCCTCCTGACCTAATCACCTCTTTTAGTAGGCCCATCTCCCAACATAGTTACCTTAGGGATTGTTTCCAGTATATGAACTTTGGGGAACACATTCAAACCATAGCAATTCTAATTTGTGTTATATCTATAATGATCCTTAAAACAAGAATTTTGTTCCTGCTGCCAATTATTATTATTTTTTTCTATACTACCTAATGAATAAAATTAATCTGTTTGGTTAGGACTTCTGAAGGGGTCACCAAGGGCAGTCACTGGTTCTCTCAAGTTATACTGGTCAGCCAGAGGCTTTGCACTGGCCAAGTTTTATCTGTGCCCATTGGCACATATTCTGTACAAATCATTTATCCTTTTTCGCCAAGCCTTAATTTTCTCATGTGTAAAACAATGTTGTCAGAACTTATGGTTCTATTGTTTTGAAGATTTTACAAAAAAGATAGAGAAATTAAAAAGCAGAATGGCTTAGTGGAAAGAAATGGTTTCAGAGTCAGAACTGAGTGTAATATACATTGGTTTTCTTCATTTCCTCTATTCTTCCTATATTTATTCCTTTCATTAGAATTTATTGAGCAATAGCCGAACTTCCTTTCTCCTCAAATTACTGCTGGTCTTTTTCCCTTCCCCTGAACTTGCTTTATTCTCTCTCATAGCCAGAAGCCTCTGAAGTTCTTAACATAAAACATGACGGGCTCTAACACTTCCATACTGACTTCGGAGAAAGGATACTGAGTCAGTATGAGGTTGTGTAAATTGGTGTGTATTTTTATGCGTTTCTCTTTGGTTTTAATTTTAATTGACACATAATAATTGTGCATATTTGTGGGGTACAATGTGATGTTTTGATACATGTGTACCGTGGGGTGGTATTATCTGCAATACTTATGACTTTTTATTGACTGGTAACACCCTAGGACAAAGACAGGAAACAATGGGGCTTCTCAAACTAACGCAGAGACTTTCATTAAAAACAAGCTCCCTCGCAGGGTGCAGTGGCACAAGCCTATAATCCAAGCCACTGGGGAGGCTGAGATAGGAAGATCGCAATTTCAAAGCCAGCCTCAGCAAAAAGCGAGGTGCTAAGCAATTCAGTGAGACCCTGTCTCTAAGTAAAATACAAAATAGGGCTTAGGATGTGGCTCAGTGGCTGAGTGCCTCTGAGTTCAATCCCTGGTACCAAAAACAACAACAACAACAACAAAAATGGAGGCCCCTCATCCTAATGCTCTCATACTTTAGAAGATACCCAGGAACCACGCTAAATGTGACTATTGGAAGAGCAGAACTTTCAATGTCCCTTCAATGTCATCATTTATGTGGTGATCATACCTCTCAGAACTTTTTAAACAGTCCTGCCTGTCAAAATACTTTGCATGGGGTGTGCAATTTCACTGACTCCTTTTTACCTATACGATTCCAGATAATGCCCTGGTGATCTCCACCATTAGGAGGAGAGGAGTACCACATTCTCACCTGACAGCCATGGTCACACTCTGTGGTATTAATATCTTTTTCTCTCAAATGCAGTTTTTCAACAGATGGATAAGGGAGTATCTCTGATGCAAAGAATGCAAGTTGCAGAAGAGGTGCTCATGATGATATCAAAGACAAGACAACAATTGTGCAGCCAGACAGATCCACAGCTGCATGACCAACTGTATCCAAAGAACACTAATGAATTTATTTATTCAATAATTCATCCAATAATTATTTGTGGATATTTGTGGATGAATGTTACATTAGGATTGGTTGCAAGCTAGAGAACTTACCATGGCTAACTTAACAAGAAAAGTATTTATTGAATGGCTACTAGGTCACTCACAGAATTTAAAAAAAGATTTGGAAAATCAGACCTCAAGTAATAAAGGAACTAGGGGAGCTCCAAGAATTTTGTAGCTACCACTAGGGGGAAGTCCCTTCAGGGATCTATCAAGAGAATGACTGCTTTGTTTCTTATCCTATTGATGCTCAAAATTCATGTTCCCCAGAAAGAGAATTTCAGTGGTGAAGCTCAGATAAGAAAGTGGACAGGAACCATTTGTGATTAATATAGAAGATCACATGAAATGGGGAAGGATAATTCTCCAAAGAAAATGTGATACTGTTAGCATAAGAAGAATGGAAAAATGTCAGGTAGGAAAAAACAACAAAGTCTACTTGTAAGCAAGTTTTTGGTGACAGATCAGAAGGCTCTGTCTTTGACCAGGACCTATTTAACATTTTAAACATTTTTTTTTTTTTTTGGTACTGGGGATCAAACTTAGGGGGATTCAACCACTGAGCCACATCCCCAGCCCTATTTTGTGTTTTAAGTGGAGACAGGGTCTCACTGAGGCTTAGCGCCTCACCATTGCTGAGGCTGGCTTTGAACTCATGATTCTCCTGTCTCAGCCTTCCAAAGTGCTGGGATTATAGGCGTGTGCCACTGCACCAGGCTCTTAAATGAAGATATTGGAGGTGGACCTGGAAAACTAGGGTATGATCCAAAGCTGAAGAGAGAGATTGATAGAAAAATTGGGTTGAGTTGTGAAAGATATTACAGGCCATCACATATGGAAAAGTCTTGGGTTATTGCACACTTTTTCAGTTCTAGTCAACACATTCCTAATAGTGAAATACTAGGGGCATTCCAATCAAAATAGCAAGAGTGTATTGTTATTTATTTTTCACTGTTCTGAGGTTTTTGTACAGGAAATTAAAAAATTGGAAACTGCCAGCCCAAGACACTGTACAACTCCAAGGAACATTATTCCTACCAGCCTGTATGAATGGTGCTCCTGAGATTGTGTGATGGTGTCTGTGGGCTGGTTCATGGCAGCCCTGGAAACAGAGGTAACTAATAGAAGAAGAAAATTTATGTAGAGATAATGTAAATTCTATTTTGAAAATGCAGAGACTGAAAAACTATCAAAGTTAGTAAGCATTCATTTAGGGGGCAAAATTTAAGACAAGTATAAAAATGAATAGCATTTTATACCAAAAAATAATCAATTGGAGCAAATAGTAGGGTGAAAATCCATTTATGTTAGGAAGAATTCCCTCTCCAACACACACATAACACCTAGGAATAACCTAATGAGAAATGTGTAGGATTTATAGAGAAAATAATAACCTGTAAATCATTGAGAGATATAAATATAATATGATCAATAAGAGTAAGACATACCATGTCAGTGAATGGGAAAAATACATTTTATAAGCTAGCAATTCTTTCCAAATTATTAGGATATGGGTTAAATGCTATTCCAACCAAAATAATAATGAGATTATCTTTTCTTTGGAATTCAAAAAAATCAGTGTAGACAATAATAAATATAGGAAAGGAGGAATAAGTTCAAGAGATTTATTGTACATCATAGTGACTGTAGTTAATAACAGCATATTGTACACTTAAATATTGCTAAGAGAGTAGATTTCAAGTGTTTTCACCATATACACATATACAAAAGTTTGCCCTCTGCATCCATGGACTCAACCAACCACAGACTGAAAAAATATATTTTTAAAATTACATCAGTATTGTAAATATACAGACATTTCTCTCTTTTTTTGACATTATTCCCTAAAACAATATGGTATAGCACCTATATATGTAGCACTTACATTACATTATATTAGGTTTTATAAGTAATCTAAGAATAATTTGAAATATGCAAGGGAATGTGTATAGGTTACATGCAAATACTACACCATTTTATGTAAGGGACTTGAGTGTCTGTGAAGTCTGGTATCTGGGGTGGGGAGTCGCACCAATCCCTTATGAATACTCAGGAGTGATTGTGTATAGGTGTATATGAGGTAATGTATATATTAAATAGCTTGAGTTAGCCATTGCATAAAGTATACATGTATCAAAACATTTGGTACACTGTGAATGTATACAATTTTAATTATCAATTAAAAATAATAACATGTTACAAAGCTAAGAAAGTTTTAAGGAAGGAGGCTAATAAGAGATTTCACTATGGTGATTTCTATATTAAAAATGATGAGAGGAAGTATGGTCTAGGTTAGGAATAAGCAAAAAGTAATCCACATATAAATCTTAGTATATATATAAACTCATCCTGAGGATAAATTGAATATTAAAATGTCAAAAAGGAAATGATTAATAATTAGTGTAAAGAATTTGACCATGCTTATAGATAATGATAATGTATTATATATTTTAAAATGCTACAAGAATTTTGAGTATTTTTACCATAAACATTTATGAATATTTGAGGAGATATGTTTACCCTCTCCTTTATCTCTTTTTAAAATTAAGGTGCTGCTCGTATAACATAAAATTAATCACTTTACAGTGCACAACGATCCAGTGACAATTAGTACATTCACCGTGTTGTGCCACCACCCCTTCTAACTAGTTCCAACATGCCTTCATCACCCCAAAAGGAAACTTGGTATCTATTTAGCAGCTGTTTCCCATGCCTCCTGTCCTGTCAACCACCAATCTGCTTTCTGTCTGTAGGTGTTATAGTTTAGATGCGGTGTACCCCCAAAAGCTCATGCGTGAGACAGTGCAAGAAGGTTTGGAGGAGGAATGATTGGATTATAGCCCTAACCTGATTGGTGAATTCATCCCTGATGGGATTAACTGAGTGGTAACTTGAGGTGGGTGGGGTGTGCCTGGAGGAAGTGGTTCACTGGGGGCAGGGCTATGGGGTATATATTTTGTATCTGGAGAGTGGAGTCTCTCTACTTTCTGATCATCACTTGATCTGCTTCCCTCTGCCAGACTCTTCTGTCATGATGTCCTGCCTCACCTCCAGCCCCAAGGAATGGAACCTGTTGTCTGTGGATTGAGACCTCTGAAACCATGAGCCCTAAATAAACCTTTCCTCCTCTGCAGTTGTTCTAGTCAGGTCTTTCACTTGCAGCAGTGAAAAAGCTGCCTAAAAGAGTAGGGCTTTCTCCCATTCTGGATATTTCCTAAAAATGGAAATACACAGTGTGTAACTTTTGTGTCTGGCTTCTTTTCACTTAGTATAATGTCTTCAAGGTTCATGCAGGTTGTAGCATGTTTCAGTACTTCTTTTCTTTTTCTTTTTCTTTTTTTTTTCTGTAGCTGAATCACATTCCATTGTATATATGTACTGCAATTGATTCATCCATTGTCTGTTGACAGACACTTGGTCTGTTTTGAGTAGTGCTCTATGAAAGTGCATGTACATATGTTTATTTTGAGTCCCTAGGAGTATAACTGCCAGGTTATATGGTAATTATATGTTAAACTTTTTGAGGAAACAAGTTGTTTTCCATAGCAGCTGAACCATTTTACATTTCCATCCCCAATGTCCAAGGGTTCTTATGTCTTCACATCCTTATGAACACCATTTTCAGTTGTATTTTATGATTCTAGCTCTCCTGACAGGTGTACAGTGGTATCTCGTTGTGGTTTTGATTTATAGTTTCCAAATGACTAATGATTTTGACCCACCTCTCCCTTTTATTTGGTAAAGAGTAAGGTCTGTGTTTCCCAGCCTGACCTGGAACTTCTGGGCTCAAGTGATCCCCCGGCCTCTGCCTTTTAATAACTGGTACTACAGGTGCAGGCTATCATGCCCAGCTTAAGCATCTTTTTATGTACTTATTGGCCATTCCTATATTTTGTATGAAGAAATGTCTGTGCAAATCTTTTGTCTACATTTTAATTGAGTTACTTGTCTTTTTTTTTTTTTTTTTTTGGTACTGGAGATTGAACTCAGGGGCACTCTACCACTGAGCCACATCCGCAGCCCTATTTTGTGTTTTATGTAGAGACAGGGTCTCACTGAGTTGCTTAGCGCCTCGCCATTGCTGAGGCTGGCTTTGAACTTGTGATTCTCCTGTCTCAGCCTCCCTAAGTACTGGAATTTCAGGCTTGCACCACTGCGCCCAGCTGAGTTACTTGTCTTTTATTGTTGAGCTGTAAGAGTTCTTTTTATATTCTAGATACAAGCCCTGTAGATGTATGACTTGTAAATATTATCTTGCACTGAATAGGTAGTATTTTTCTGATAAAGCCCTTTGATGCACAGCAGTTTTTAATTTTAATTTTGGCCATTTTAAAATGGCCAATTTGGCCATTTTTTTCTTTTGTTGTATTTGCTTCTGTCATTTCTAAAGGACCATTGCCAAATGCAAGATCATGAAGATTTATTCCTCTGTTTTCTTCTAAGATTTCCAGCTGACTGACTCAAGCACTCCATGATAACTTTGCCAAACCTTCCTTACACTCCATAGTAGCTCCCTTCCTTCTTTTCCCATTCACTCAGGGTCAGATTTGCATCATGGTCTGACAGTTCTCCCAGCCATCTCTTTATTCTCTCACGTCTCTAAAAAATTCTTGCCCATATAATCCCATCTTTGTGCTCCCTTCTCAGAGAACTAAGACTAAAACAAGACCAAAAGATTTCTCCATTTCAAATTTAGAAATTTTTCTACATCAAAAACAAAATGAAAGAAATTTCAATACTGGAAAATATTTCAAAATTTCTCAATATTTGCCTGCCAAAAAACATTGTTAGTGCCATTTCTTGAATTTTATTTTCAGAGAAACTGGTAATCAGATATGCAAACAAGCTTATACAGAGGGTTGTTTCAAATCATCCTGAATTGTGATGCAGAGTTGGGCATTCTACTGAATACATGGGCCTGGCATCTTGGTCCTTCTCCCACATATATTTTGCACAAATTGATGTGAGTGATGAGGGCTAGTTCTCTGGAGTCTGGGTGATGACAGGAATATGGAAGACAGGTGTGTTTTTCATTTCTGCATGGAGTACCTGGCCCTGGTGTTGCAGAGAAGGCTGGAAGACACTGCTACCTCCAGGAATAGATGCTACATTAGTCTACTTCCTGTTACTATAAGGAAATACCTGAGGCTGTGTACTTATAAAGAAAAGAGGTTTATCTAACTTATAGTTTTGGAGGCTGAAAGTTCAAACAATGTGGTGTTGTCTCTGACCAGAGTTCCCCTGGCTGTGTCACCTTGTAGCAGATGGCACTACAATGGTAGGACCCTGTGCAAAATTGGAACCATAGTGTGACTCAGGGGCCAGGCTCACTGTTTTAATAACTTGCTCTCATGAGAACTAACTCAAAGTCCCACCAGCACTACCTTAATCCTTTCTGAGGGCTGTGCCCCCAATGACCTAAGAGCTTCCCATTAAGTATCACCTCTTAAAGGTCCCACTGCCTTTGACATTAACACACCAAAGACCAAATTTCCAACCCTTGAATCCTTGAGGGATACACATAAGCCACATACAAAACATCACAGATGTGCTGAGGAGCACCTTTGGGAGGGGTCAACCTCACAGGAGGACAAGAGCAGCAGTGGCCATGTGAAGACCCTCTCCTAAAGAACTGTGGGTAAACAAGTAATCATCAAAAAGATGGACAAGGAAGAAAGTGTGCGGATAACCCTAACCACCCGTGACCTCCACCTCCATGTCTCCCAGGCAGAACTAGAGATAACTTTGAGGAGAGGACCAGATGATGGAGGTTTTGAGCCTCTAGAATGAGGCTACTCAATTAGTTCTAGTGCTTCTGGCTGCAGGAAACAGAAAACTTCATTTCAACTGGCTCATTGTTAGAACTTGTGCCATTTTACACAGAGAAGTCCAGTAGTGGGGCACCTCCTGGTGGGACACTCCCAGGCTTCAGCCCAGTTCCCTGACATTCTGATTCTGGGTCCCTTGTCTCCTGCCTAAGCCTGAATGCCAGGGAGAGATGAGCCTCACCTTCTCTGGATATTGTCATCCCTTCATCCAGAAAAAGAGACACTCCTCTTCCAGGAGTTAGAAAATTTGTCCCAAATGTCCCAGCTGATGTCTTCCCACACTTCATTGACCAGACCCACTTTCTGAAGTCTGGTATTAAAACTATTGATTGGCAAGAGTTTGGTTTGCTTAGATTAATCAAGATCTACTTTGAAGCTGAAGGTGACATTTGCTTCCACTTGATCATGTTAGGAAGAGGAAGATTGTTGAATAAAAACAGATGTTAGGTGAAAGAAAAAATAGACTTGAAGTAGATTATCAATAGAGGTCATTAAATGATTAATTGTAATATTTTGTTTGGGGGCTTGGAAATGTGTGTTACAATCATGATAGCAAAACATTAGAAATAGTCTAATGTAAACTAGGAGGATTGCAATAATTTCCCTAAAGAGGCCTTTTCTTCCAGTTTTATACCCCTACCATTTATTTACCCTCTACAATATGATCAAAGTCATCAGAGTCATGTTTATAAAACATAAACAGGAACTGGTTGCAGTGACACATGCCTGTAACCCCAGTAACTTGGGAGGCTGAAGCAGGAGGATTGCAAGTTTGAGGCCATCCTCAGCAACTTAGCAAGACTCTTTCTTAAAAAAAAAAAAAAAAAAAAAAGGCTAGGGATGTAGCTCTGTGGTAGAATGCCCTGGATTCAATCCCCAGTACTTCAAATCAAAACCAAAAAACATAAACAAGAGCCCATTCCTCCACTGCTCAAAATCTTCCACTGGCTTTGCATTTACTGAGAATAATAGCAACAATGAAAATAGTGCTAATGAAAATAGCTAGCATGCTTTGCCCACAGGGTCCTGTACCATGTGCTCCAGCCTGCTCCCTGACCTTTGCTCTCTCCCTTCCTCTTTTGGCGGCTCCCTGAAAACATCAAGCTCATTCCATCTTGGGATTCTTGCATTTGTTGTCTCTACCTGCATTGCTATTCATACCTGCATTTGTCAGTGTTCTCCAGAGAAATGGGATTTACAGAATATGTGTGTTTGTGTATAAAATAATATATATTTATAATATATAATACACACATATATATGTATATCTATATTTGTTAGGGGATTGATTCACACAATCACAAAGGCTGAAAAGTTCCACAACAGGCTGTCTGCAAGCTGGAGAGTTAAAGAAACTGGTAGTGTGGTTCAGTCCAAGAAGCTCAAACAGGAGACTGACAATATAGTCCCTGGTCTGAGGTGAAAAGTCCAAGAACCCCTGGAGAGCCTTTGGTACAAATCACAGAGTCCAAAGACTGAAGAACCTGCAGCGAAGAAGAGAAATGTGCCCTGCTCCAGAAAGAAGAACCAGGGAAGTTGCCCCCTTTCTTCCATTTTCCTGTTCTATACAGGTCCCTGGCTGATAGGATGGTGTCCAATCACATTGAGGGCAGATCTTCCCCACTCAGCTCCCTGCCCAACACTCCCATCTTCTCTGGAAACACCCTCACAGGTAAAGCTTTACCAGTTTCCTAGGGATCTCAATCCAGTCAAGTGGACACCAAAAATTAACCTTGTCAATAACCCAAGTTATTTTGCGTTGCTTGATCCTTTGTTTCATTCCAGTTTCAATTCACTGTTACTCCCTGGAAAGAAGCTTCCTTGACCACCTTATCTGAACCAGCCCTTTCTCTGGGTTGGGATGTAACTGAGTGACAGAGTACTTGCCTCTCATGTGTGAGGCCCTGGGTTTGATCCCTAGTACCACAAAATAAAGAGAAGCCAGTAAAACTGACCCTTCTCCAACATCCCTCTGACCCATAACCCTTCCTTATTTCTCTTTTCAAAACATTTTTGAGAAATGTATCAGAGAAGTGTATGAATATGTATTTATAGTTAAAAATTATAATTTTGAGTATCAATGTGCCATCATCCAGAGTAATGAGTAGAGAATTGCCAGTACCCTGTGCATGTTTCTCCCTCCTTTCCAGAGTTCCCCATATCCTGACTTTTGGATTAATCATTTCTTCAATTGTCTGATGTTTTAACACCTGTGTAAGCATCACCGACTATATTGATTTAGTTTTGAAAAGCTGAGTAGCGAGCGTAAAGCTAGTTATATATGGAAAGGGCAACATTGTCACTTTGAGATGGAGATCTCCAAGGAGAAAAAAGTGGTGTGAGCTTCTTTGTGAGTTGACCAGAGCCCAGGGCTTCCTGCAGGGCACCTGGCAGGCTGTAGTATGCACCAGGTACTGGGTATCCTGCAGGAAAAGGGCATAGGGATCAGTTAGCTCTGTTTCCTAAGTTGATCATGGCCTACTGCCTGTCATCTCACCAGGGTAGATCAATGCACAATACCTGTACATGATGGGGTGAATGTCCTCAGCTGATGCAGGCTGTAGGACATGGGAAGGCATAGAGGAAGGGTGACAATCCCCTACTGTTTTTCTCTAGGCTGGCCTTCTCTCTCACACCTCAGACACACATATATCCAATTGCCTGATGACATTTCTACCTGAATACATAATTGGCATCTAAGTTCTGTAGGTTCCAAACTGAGTCCTAAGCAGCCTCTGATGATGGTGGTTGTCAGATGCCCACTGGAGGAAAATGGGGGTTTGTGTCTGGGGACAAAATTGCCTCTCAGATGGTTTCTCCTGTCCTTATCGATGTTTCTTTCCTTCACCTGTGCATCTAGCCTCTGTGCCTATAGAAGGTTCTGTGACAAAAACAGAACTGGCTTGGGGGTTCAGTTTGTTTAGTTTTGCAACATTTGTTACTGTGTGTTTCTCTGATTTATAATTTCTATATTTTACTTTTGTTCTCCTGATTCTACAGGATTATGTCTTAGAAAAAAATTTTGTTACTGTGGTTTTAGTGGTGTTTCCAGAGGGATCACTTTGGATACATGTGCTTCATCTATCATATTAACCCAGAGCTCCTTGTTTTATTTCTTTTCACGTAACTATGATAATTTGACACCATATTATATGTTTAATTGTTTATTTAAAAATTTTCTCCTTTGGAATGGCAACTCTTTGAGGACAAAGATTTTATCAGTCATGTTTATTACTACATTCCTGATGCCTACTATATATAGGGGCTCAACAAATATATTGAATACTGAAGGTTCAAAGAGGACCTACATATGTAATGATATATATATGGGATGAAATATTATGATATCATTAAAGATGTTCTGGGAAAACATGATATAATATTGAGTGAACAATCATACCTTACAGGTCCAAGATATAATGTGATTCCAATTTTTTAGATGGATAATTAGGTGATGGAATTCAAATACAATGAATTTTAATAGTGGTTCTATCAGCCCTATGGGGTTATAGCTAATTTTCATTTTCTCTGCTATATTTTTCTTTATTAAAATATTTTCTACAAAAGATGTATATAGGACTGGGATATACCTCACATGCACAAAGCCTTGGGTTTAATCCTCAGTTCTCAAAACTAAAAGACAAAAAAAAATGCATATAATTTTCTGATCATAATAAAGTAAATCAATAATATTTTTAAAAATTGACCCTATGACTACTGGTTAGGATGTCTGGGCTTGCAAGCTGCAGTATCATTGCAATGCTGACTCCCATAGTCTGTGCAGATGCTATAAGGTGAGGACACAGTTCCCAGAAAGACTGTCTTCACCTCAGACTCCAGCTCTAAGTTTGGGAGCCCCAGGCCACCAACATTCCTGACCAACTGGCCAAACATTCAGGGGTTCCATGATCCTCTTGGGTGTGATAACTCATTAGAATGACTCATGGAACTCAGGAAGACACTATACTTAAGACTGGTTTTAATTTAAAGGGAGCAAGTCAGGACTAGTCAAATGAAGAGGCACATAGGGTAAGGTATGGGAGGATCCCGAACATAGAGCTTCTATGCCCTGTCCTCAAAGAGTCAGGCTGTGTTACTCTCCTGGTATGTGACATCAACTAGGAAGTTCATTTGAACTTCAGTGTACAGAGGTTTTATGGAGTTCAGTTTCCACTGGGGTTTTATTATATATCACTGAACACAGGATTAAATTTAATCTCAGCCTCCTTTCCCTCCCAAGGTGTTAGATTGGCTCAAAGCCCCAGCTCTCCATCACAGGTTGGTCTTCTGATATGACCGGTGCCACCCAGAGTCATCTTATTAGTTAAATTCAGGTGTGATTGAGAGGCCCACCATGAATAATAAAAGCTTCTCTCACTCCAGAAATTCTATAGATTTAGAAGGTGTCTCTTAGGAACCAGGAACAAAGGCCATATTCTTTATTTTACAACATGAACACATGATGTAAAATAATTCTTGGGGTTTTATGCCCTCAACAAGAATCTGTAGTGTTTCATAGAAGCCCCAAACAATAAAAATTACAAAACAGAAAGCTAGTATTGGCTTGAAACATTGGAACTGCAGTGTATTAGTTAGCTAATGCTTCCATAACAAAGGACAACAGAGTGGGTGGTTTAAACCACAGAAACTTACTTTCTTACAATTCTGGAGGCTGAAAGTCTGAGTCGAGGTATCAGCAAAGTAGGTGTCTTTGGAGACCTCTTTCCTTGGCTTGTATGAGTGTCTTCTTCCTCTGTATTCACATGGGTTTCCTTTTTGTAAGGACACCTGTTATTGGATTAGGATCACCCTAATGACCCTTATCTGCAGTTTCCTTTCTGCAGTTTAAGTTACCTGCAGTCAACCATAGCCCCAAAATATTAAATGTAAAATTCCAGAAATAACCAATTCATAAGTTTTAAATTGCGAGCCATTCTGAGTAGCATAACGAAATCTTGTACCATCCCACTCTGTCCAGCTCAGGATGTGAATCATCCCTTTGTTTAGTATACATTACCTACCTGTTAGTCACTTAGTAGCTACCTTGGTTATCAGATCAACTGTCACAGTATTTGATTACTTGAACAAGTAACTCTTTGTTTTGTTTTTGTCGTGCTAGGGATTGAACCCATGGCCTTGTGCATGCAAGGCAAGCACTCTACCTACCGACCTATATCTCCAGCCCTCAAGTGACTCTTATTTTGCTTAATAATGGTGCCAAAGCACAAGAGTAGTGGTGCCAAGGAGGTGCCAGATCATAAAACATGGCAGGACAGACTAACTCTGCTAACATGTAGCAACACTGAAGGGTATATTGGAGAAAACAGTATGTATAGGATCTAGTGTTATTTGAAGTTTCAGGAATCCACTTGGGGTCTTGGAACATATTCCTTAAGGATAGGGGAGACTATTATAATTTTAGCTTAATTATCTCTTTAAAGACCCCATCTCCAAATACAGTTGTATGCCCAGGTACTGGAGGGTTAAGAGTTCACCCCTTGGATTTGGGAAGAGGGTGCAATTTGGCCCATAACCTTGGCCTCCTAGCTCCCTCAAAATTCATGTCCTTTTGCTGGGCGTGGTGGTACATGCCTATAATTCCCACAGCTCGGGAGGTTGAGGCAGGAGGATCACAAGTTCAAAGCCAGCTTCAGCAAAATCAAGGCGCTAAGCAACTTGGTGAGACCCTGTTTCTAAATAAAATACAAAATAGGGCTGGAGATGTGGCTCAATGGTTGAGTGCCCTGGAGTTAAATCCCCAGTCCCCCCCCCAATCATGTCCTTCTCACATATGAAACACAATAATCTCATCCCAGTAACCCCCAAAGTCAAACATTCCAACATTAACTTTAAATACAAAATCTCATCTCAATTTCATCTACATCAAGCATGGGTGAGACATGAATTATGATTCATCCTGAGGCAAAATTCATCTCCAGCTGTGAACCTGCATAACCGGACAACAAGTTCTCCACTTCCACACTATAACATGGGGACAGACCTGGGATAGACATTCCCATCCTAAAAGGGAGAGATTAGTGAAAAGAAAGGGGTCGGGGTCGCAGGTCCCAAATAAATCCAAAACCTAGCAGGACAAATCCCATTAGACTTTAAGGCTTGAGAATAATTCCCTTTGGTTCTGTGCTCTGTCCTGCTGGCCCACTGGGGTGACCCTGCCTTCTGGGCCCACCACAGCAGTAGTCTCATCCCTTGACCCCAACCCCTCTGTAACTGAGGAGAAGACAACCCTATCCCTGAGCTTCTTGAATTAATAATTAATATAGAATGGTAACAAATCCAAAAACTCCTTCTGCATTTTAGTTCCAAGGTAGGAAGAAATTGCCTTTTTAAACACAAAGTTCAGAGAAGGAACTGAACCCAAAAGTTTGCTAAGCAATATTTTTTTTTTCATTTCAGAAAGTCAGATATTGAACTAGAAATTTTATTCCAGGAAAATTATTGTCTGGAAAAATCTTCTAGAGATTTTAGCTATTGGAGTCTTAACATCAAGAAGCCACAGTCCCTAACTGACCAGAGTGAGAAACACAGACAGAGCACATCAGATGATGGCTTTGTCACACCCTTCATCCCAGTCTTGGTGAACATACCCTGGAGAATCAAAGAGGGGCTCAGTACATGGGCAAGATTCTTCAATAGTGAGTACAGAGTTTGAAGTACCCTTTCTTGAACTGCCTTCAACTAAATATTTACCTAAGGAGTATTTTTATTCTATTTTAAAAGAGAACCTCAGGAAAATATCTTGTATCTTATAGAAACAACCCCCACTTGGCACTTATCCATAAGTGTTTAATGTGTTCTCTCATACTCTCAGCTATATCCACAGATTCTTAGGATTTGGTGACTGGAAGGAACTTACAGAAAGTTTCCCTTGGCGTTCTATTCTGCTATTGATTTGCTGTGTGACTTTGGAAAGTTACTTGAGTCTCAGTATCCTCACTTATAAAATGAAGATGACCCTCCTTTGATGATTGTGCTACATTATGTGCTGTGATAGTTGCTGATGACAATTTAGTAATGAGCTTTTTTGGCATAGAGGTATTTCTCTATGAGTTTCAAGAATTTTGTCTTTGGATTTTGGAAACTTCAATATTTCTACACCGATTGGGCTTTCTGCGTTCTTCTCATCTTGACACAGAATCTTAGAGGGTTCACTCAGTTCCGTTGCTCAGGACACATCATTTTCTCTAGGCTCAGACTCTTTAACCACATCTAAAAGGACCTGTCTGGTGTCTTCTGCTCTGGCCCAATTGTGTTGATAGAATTTTTGTTACTATTATTTGCACTGCTGGGGATGGAACCCAGGGCCTTGCACATGCCAAGCAAGCTGTCTACCACTGAGCTACACTCCCTGCCCTGGATTTTTTTTTTTTAATTCTGCAGAATTGGGGTATCTGGTAAGTGAAATCAACAATTTGATTTGTACTATCTTTCTGCAATGAACTAGATAGATGATTTTATCATTCTTTGTAATTGGACAAAATGGGGGAATGCTTAAAGCTAAAAATGGGGGGGGGCAAGCTAAGCTTGCATTGTGGCTGAAGGGCAACTTTGACTCTTTATCAACAATTCTTCCTCTTTCCTTGCCTCCTCATACCCACTCTGCCCACACACTTTAAATGAGCACAGTTTGGTACTTTTTTTTTTTTTTTGCCAAAAGAATGTAAGAAAAAGACTGGGATTTTAAATACCGACATTACTTAATATGTCTGAAAGAAAACTAAAGCTCACTTCAAATCCCCAAGTACATACTGACTGAAAAAAAAAGATAATTCACTACCAGGAGATTCTGCACAAGAACAGATTCCCCAGTGTATAGCAACAGGACAACCCCAGCTGACGCTTTGTAAGGCTCCTCCACAAGATGGGCAAAACTATCTCTTTGGGAAGCAAATGAAATTTAAAACAAAAGCCTTCCTTCAACTTTCTGCATTTATTTCATCCTTGCATAAAATTAAAGCAAGGGCTGGAGATGTAGCTCAGTGGTAAAGCATTTGCCTAGCATGTATGAGGCCTTGGTTTGGATCCCAGCACCTCAAAACTAAAAACAAAACCCCCCAAATCAAAAAAATACCAATTTTTCTCCAAAAAGACATATAAACAAAAATGGTTAACTACAAGTCAGACTTCAAACAGTGCTAGGATGTCCTTTGCCTATACATGGGTAGTTCAAGGAAGCCGAAAATACCCGAGGGAAGATTTTGGTATGGGAACTTTAACTTCCCATTCCATTTGACTTTTGGTCTTTAAAATACAGGTCAAATCAATGAATTTAATCAAGGCCGGTTAACACAATGGCTTTGCCTTGCATTTTGACCCACATAAAGGGGAGGCAGTCCAGGTCACGAGGCTTTAGCAGAACTTTAAGTGGTTAGTACACAAATGTGACAGAACGTTTAGAATCCCAGAGACTTGCGAGACCTATTGACAAGCAGTTAAAAGTATTTGAAATAGCTGCATGAATGAACTTTGATAAGGTAGCACTATTGTCTTCAATTGTCTGTTTCTCTTCATACGAAAACTCCCCCAAAAGAACAAGAGTCAATGAATGTGAAATGTAGTGTCAGTTTTACTGGGCTCTGGACGCCTTTCAGCACTGCGACTTTTTTGTGGTGAGTTCATGCTATTTAAAAGTATTCTTCCCTCTGAGTCCCAGCTCTTGCAAATGGCAACTTTTCAGTCCGCTACCCACCCAAGTCTTTTCCAACTGCTTTCACGCCATGAATAGCTCTTTAAATTAAAAGAAGTGAAGATTAATTTTAGGATTTTTGCTTGCTTCCTGATACTTGGATTTTTGGAGAGGGATACCTGAGTGCTTACCCCTTGGCTTAGTGGAGGGGGTGGCAGGGTGGAGCAGAGGGAGAGTGAGCCACAGGTCCCTTCATGCCAAGGGCACAGGAGAATACAGCTCCATTCCAAAAAACAGCCAAATCACCTTCCATCTGGGAGAAGTAAGCTGACTGAAATCTAAGCTTGCATTGTGGCTGAAGGGCAACTTTGAAATTTCAAACCAGTGTGAGGGGACCAAATGGGGGTGACGGGAGGGGAATCATTTAAACTCAGAACAATCCTTTAGAAATTAGTGTGAAGCAGTCTCTTCATTTCCAGAGAAGCTTGTCTCCAAGGATCGTCTATATCTGTCTTTATAAATACATCTTTTATCTGTAAACATTCATTGTTCTAAGCTGCGCCTAAAATATCAGTTCTGGGGGCGGTGGGGGGGGGGCTCCGCCATTGTTGGAAACACCCTTGGCCATTCTGTACGTTGTGTGGACACAGTAGTGGAATGCAAAAATCTGCAGAGACCCATCTAAAGGGCCATGTGTTGGTTTCACAGGGTTTCATAGTTCTGAGATTTACTAAAAATGCTTTGGGGGGTTTTCTCAGTAAATCTCTATAGATAGATTTTATTGTATTTTACCCTTTTGTCTGTTTTTTTGTGTGTGTGTTTGAAATTTCTCCCTTATTCATTGACCAGTAACTTTCTGTCACCCATCTTTGACTTTTCTCCTTACATCTGCATTTAAGCTGTCATTTACTTCTGCTGTTCCCTCCTCTCAATATCTGACAGCCAAAGCCTTCATGTGCTTTTATCCCTTTGTGTTTGCATTATGACATAACCTGGGCAAAGTGGCCCAGCTCCCCAATTCTTGTATGTAAAATTTGCAACATTTTTTGAGACGGGTCAGTGCCCATTTTTGGGATCCTTTTCTTTATCTGAGTACCGTGTTAAAACTTTTTGCAGATGTGGCCTATTCAGGAGCAGGCTGGGGCTGCATGCAGAGATGGGGAAAAGAAGAAAAGGCCTTCCTATTTTGTGATTGCCATAGTAACTCAAACATTGCCAGTGTGTTTGCTGGTTCGGTCATCGCAGCCTGGGAGCTTGATTTCCTGTGCAATCAAGCCCTCTACTGGAGACCATGGCTCGTGTGACACAGGGCTACACAGAGGACAGTGTGCTTGTTAGGCCTGAAATTAAGCATTTCACTTTAAAATAATACCCATTTGTATCCATTTTGTTCAACATAACAACAGCTGCTGTCCCTGGAATGACAGACTTGCCTTTTTAACCAAAGCTTCATATGACATTTATGAATGAGGCCGGCTCCATTCATTTGCAGTTTGAATTCACAGTAGTTATTTTTGCCGTTTTTTTCCCCTTCCTCAGCATATGGGTGAAATTCAACATTATTCAAGTAATTATATACACAGTTCATGAGGAGGAAAAAGCCTGCTTTGTTTGTATCATCTCTTTTAAACTAGTTAGGGGCTCTGGTTCTTCTTTTTCTTCTTCTTCTTTTTTATTTAACAAGGCAAAATATAGAAGTTGAATTGATGAAAACTTTAAAATTGCTGATTGCCTCAGAATGGTGAAAGATAAAGAAAGCAGAGGCAATGTTGGCATTGGTTTTCGTTTATTTGTTTTTGGATAAACAACTACAAACATCAATCCACATTGCTCAATTGGAAAAGGGCAGAGAAATCCTGGGCAGAAACCTCCTGCTAAAGTCATTAAAAGTCTACAGCTCTGCATTCTTGTTTTGCCTGCCAAGAGTTCAGGGCCCAGAAAAATGAATAAAACTGCAGAGCATTGTCCAGGTATGGACACCTGATGGGGCACAAAGACCAAATGGCAGTCCTTTCAGGATGCTCTGCAGTTTTACCATATTGCTAGTATGAGAAAGAATAATTGACATTTAGTTACTGCATTAGCCAATAAATGCAGTATGATGGTGACGAATAACAGCTCCATTGATGGCTGTCTTCCTCCTCCACTTGCTCCTCTTCCTCCTCCTACACCATCACCACCACCACCACCACCACCACCATCACCGTCACCATCAACAGATCCACTGAACTCAGGCAGTTGTCACTCTCACACACTTTTTATATCATAGCACTAGAAGTTTTCTATCCCAGCTGGAGAATGGAAGAAGCAACAAGAACTCATCCTAGTTGGACTTAATTCTCAATTCATAAATTCACTCCAGCTAACAAGAGTTTGACTCTATAGATTCAATGCCTCTTAAACATCCTCTCCTCATCTGAAAATAAAAAAAACCCTGAAAGACTGTTTTTCATAATCAAGATGTTTACATTTTTCTCAACATTACAATTCTAAGTAAAAAACACACTTAGAAAATGAAAAGATTTGTCTTAGGTCATGAAGTTTGGACAAGTTGTTCTGACCTCCCAATTTGTTGAAAATAAGATTGAAAAGCAGCAGAAATTAGTAGGACCAATTTCTATGTAAAATATCTTTTGGGGAACCCGTGGCATTTGTTTTTTAACTCATTTGGACTTATCTATTTTGTAGAATATAATTATAACACAAGCTATAAATTTAGGAAGGAAAACTTGTCTTTAAAATTTTTGTTTTATAGCACTGGGGATCAAACCAAGGGCCTTACACATGCTAGGCAAGCTCACTACCAGTGAATTACATTCCAGCCCTAAAACTTCTATTCTTTTGTTTGTTTTTTGGCACTGGGGATTGAACCCAGAAGCACTTTATTTACCACTGAGCTACATCTCCAGCCCTTTTTCATTTCTATTTTGAGTCAGGGCCTCACTAATTTGCTTGGGGCCTGGATAAATTGCTCAGGCTGGCCTTGAACCTGAGATCCTCCTGCCTCAGCCTCTTAAGCAGCTGGGATTACAGGTGTGTGCCAACATATCCAGCTCCTAATATTTCTATTTTTAAACATAATGGATTTAATTTTTGTAAAAAATTGCTTAGGTATGTTATATAGTTAAATAGCAGTAAATAATCAAGATTCATCTCATCAGAAGGTGTGCGTAGCCGGGCGCAGTGGCTCAAGCCTGTACTGCCAGCACTTAGGGAGGCTGAGACAGGAGAATCACAAGTTCAAAGCCAGCCTCAGCAATGGCAAGGTGCTAAGCAACTCAGTGAGACCCTGTCTCTACATAAAACACAAAAACAGGGCTGGGGATGTGGCTCAGTGGTTGAGTGCCCCTGAGTTCAATCCCCGGTACCAAAAAAAAGAAAAAAAAGAAGGTGTGTGTATTTGTGTATATACACAATGTATCTAGACTATGGTAAGCAAAAGACAGTCTCAAGTAGAAAATATTCTATATCTAAAGAGCTTGGAGATGAGTCTGGCACAAGATAAGCACCATCAAGAGCTAGTTATCTTTATTACCTAATACTTTTATCCCTTCATTTATTAAAAATGCACATAAAATTAAAGTAGGATGGGTGATACTTATGAAAATTGAGTTCTCCAGCAATTTATCTACTTAAGAACCAGTTGGATTTTAACATTAACTTGTAACTATGCACACATCCAAAACTCTTTCTTCCTTCACTCATTCATTTTACCACTTATTCAGAAACTTCATAGACTGTCAAGTGCAGCACAGTGCTAGGTACTGAGGCCAAAAGGTAAAACTGTCCAGCAGGCTCACCTAGCATGCAAGAGGTCCTGGGTTTTATCTCCAGCATCACAAAATAAATAAAAAATTCAAAATTTTAAGAAACAAAAAAAGCAAAATCCAAACAAATAACACTACCACCACCAACAACAAAAAACCCTTTCTAGGGATTCACTGAGCATACACTGCCAAGGGGAGACAGGGAAGACCCGGGGCCGGCAACAGGGCCCCTTCATGAGGGCAGTGTGTTCAAGGCATGGAGTGCTCAGCTCTGTATGCAGGAAGAACCTCACTCAACTAAAACTGGAGGGTGAATCGCAGTTTGGAATGTGGATGATTGAAGAGGACGGGAATGAAAGAAGCGTACAAAATGCACAAAAGCCTGGTGGTACGGGAGGAAGCAAGTCTTTATGGCAAAAGTAACTCAGAATAGTTGGAGTATTCCTCAGTTCTTCCCCAAAGTTTTCTGTGCAAGTATGTCATATTTATTTAACTTACACAGCAGAGATTTATTGTTCTCCTATTATAAATAAGTTCCTTTGTTAATAGAATTCAATGTTCATAGACACCTCAAATGACTCCCAATCTACCATCATATGCTTAATAAGGCAAAAATTGTATTTCAAAACTAAGAACTCTTCTCCGGCTTTCCCATAGCCTGGCTTTTCTACATGTGTTGAAATGATTGAGGATTAACTACCGTCGCTATGAGCCCTCCAGTCTTCAAGATACATGTATCTTGTGATTCGGGGAGGTTTTCCTGATGGGGCCTTAGGAGGACATTTCTGAGGCTGTGGGGATGTTTCAGGAACAGCGATGGGTCATTGTGTAATCTCTGTGTCCCTTGCTAGAATGTGAGCTCTGAAAGAGGAGGTTGTCTTTGCTGTTGCCTACTGTGTCTCCGAGGCTAAGCAAGTGCCAAGAAGACAGTAGTTACCCAACACACGGTTGTTGAGTGAATGACTAGATTTATCCAGCAACAACTACTGTTTCATACTCTCTGGGATCTTTCCAGCAGCCTTCTGGCCACCTCTTATCTCACTGAGACTCATCCCTGGACATCACAGATGCTTAGCCAGGCATTTCTTGTGCCACCCGTGGCGCCTGCTATACATAGAGGGTGTCATCCAATATCTCTCCATTTCCTATTAGAATCAGAAAAATATGTGGTTTCCCTCCTCTAAATATTTTCTCTTTTCTGTTCCCAACTGTCCTCAGCTGTGAAATGCCAGTGGCCGTGACATCTAAGATCAGAGAACTCTTTTATTTATTTGTTTGTTTGTTTGTTTATTAAGAGACACTAGGATTGAATCCAGGAGTGCTCTACCTGAGCTATATTCCCAACCTTTCTTTTATTTTTCATTTTGAGACAGGGGCTTGTTTATTTGCTCAGGCTAGCCTTGAACTTGCAATCTTCCTACCTTAGCCTTCTGGGCCAGGATAAGAGAACTCTACAACTTTTTAATTCTTTTTTCCAGTTCTGGGGATTGAACCCAGGGCCTCACACATGCTAGACAAGCACTTTACCACTGAGCTATGTTCCCAGCCCTTTTTATTTTTTTATTTTGAGACAGGGTCAAACTAAGTTGCCAAGGCTGATTTCAAACTTGTGATCTTCCTGCCTCAGTCTCTCAAGTAGATAGGATTACCAGTGTGGGACACAGCTGGCCTAAACTCTGATTTTTTTCTTTTTCGTTTTGGTACCGGGGATTGAACTTGGGGGCACTCGACTACTGAGCCACACCTTTAGCCCTATTTTTGTGTTTTATATAGAGATAGGGTCTCACTGAGTTGCTTAGCGCCTCACCATTTCTGAAGCTGGCTTTGAACTCATGATTCTCCTGTCTCAGCCTCTCAAAGTGCTGAGATTACAGTCATGTGCCACCATGTCCATCTAAACTCTGATTTTTGACAGGTCTAGCTCATTGGCATTATCTTGGGAGCAGTGAGTTTTGACACACTCCTCCCAACACATTAAAATCACCTGGTATTTCACCAATCCCTGAGACCCAGCTGCAAACCAGGCCAATCAATAGAATCTCAGGAGACTGGATATGAGACTGTCTTTTTTTAAAGTTCTGAAGATGATTCCAACATATAGCAAAGGTTGAGAAACTTCTAGAGAGTTGTCATAACCTCTTCTGATATGATGGGGGGCTAAGTGGGAGAAAATGATTCAAATTCATTTTCTCATTCACAGACTGTTAGATGCCTTTCTGTTCCTGCTGTGACCCTGACCCACAGAACACAGCTCTTACACAGCTAGTGGGACCCTGACGATCAGGAGAGAGGCAGGGCCCACAAATCCTTATACAAAATTTGTTTGGCTAGTTGAAGTGGCTCACACCTGTAATCTCAGCAACTCGGGGGCTAAGGCAGGAGAATCACAAGTTCGAGGTTAGCCTCAACAACTTAGCAAGCAAAAAAAAAAAAAAAAGGAAAATGATGGGAGGTGCGTGATGCTGGGTATGTAGCCCAGTGGTTAAGTGCCCCTGGATTCAATCACCAGTACCAAACAAAAGTTCAGGGGCTGGGGTTGTGGCTCAGTGGTAGAGCGCTTGCCTCACATGCGTGAGGCATTGGGTTCAATTCTCAGCACAACATTTAAATAAATCAATAAAATAAAGGTCCATCAACATCTCAAAAAAAATTTAAAAAAAAAAGTTCAATCTCAGAGTTGTGGGTGTGTAGTTCAGTGATGGAGCTCTTGCCTAGCATGGTTGAAAGCCCAGCATGACACAAACATACAACCCACACAAGATGTTTCTTGATTGCAAAATATTCATGCAACTGAAAATTGAAGCTTTATTTTTGCCTATCCATTTGTCAAAAATGTAGAAGACTGACAGTATATTGTGCTGGCAATGGTGGAGAAATGAGCATTCTCTACAGGACCATACTATAAATTACTGTATCCTTTTTGCAAAGGAACCCATCAATATTTACTAAACTTTTATTAAAGTTTAGAATGGGCCAGCTGTGGTGGTGCATGCCTGTAATCCCAGTGACTTGGGAGGCTGAGGCAGGAGGATTGCAAGTTTAAGGCCAGCCTCAGCAACTCTGTCTCAAGGTTTAAAAAAATTTTTTTCAAGATGGAACTAGCGAATATCATGCTAAGTGAAATAAGCCAATCCCCCCAAACCAAAGATCGAATGTTTTCTCTGATAAGCAGATGCAGATCCATGGGGGGTGGGGGAGTGGGGAAGAATGAAGGAACTTTGGATTGTGCAGAGGGGAGTGAGGGGAGGTGTGGGGCAATAGGGATGGGAAGGAAGAATGAGACACACATTATCACCCTATATACATGTATGGTTACACTACGGGTGTGACTCAGTACCATGGACAGCCAGAGGAATGAGAAGTTGTGCTTCATTTGTGTCCCATGTGTCAAAATGCATTCTGCTATCATGTATAACTAATGAGAACAAATAAAAACTTTTTTTGAAAAAAAAGGTTTAGAATGAGTATGACTTCTGAAACAGAAATCCCAGCTCTAGAAATTCACTGGTCAGAAATTAAAGTACCAAGTGCTTCATAACTTGTCATAGTGAAAAGGTAAACAATCTGATGTGTGTCAGTGACCAGTGGGACAAATTATGGTTCATTTATACTAGGTTGTATTCTGTCACTACAAAAAAAATATGAAGGAAATACATGAATTGACTATGAGGGGTATCTATGTTATTCATTGCTTAGGTGAAAAACCGAAATAACAGAAGTATAGGTATAGTAGGATTCCATTTCATCTAAGAATAACAAACAACTCTGTCTACAAATAAATATGCTTGTATAGCAAAATATGAAAAAACATGCTCCAAATTAGCAGTTGTTAAAAGGGGGCCGAGGTGAAACTGTTTGTTTCACTGTAGCACTTCTACATATTTCTTTGAATTGTGACAATAAGTACTATCACTTTTGGAATTCAAATCCCTGAGATAAAATAAAAAGACACTGAGAGACAAACAGAAAGATCCAAGTAGATGGATAAATTACACTATGAAAATAATTATTCCTAAGAATGTACAACTGCTTAACCCCCAGAGCTAAGCACCATCTGGGGAGAGACACAGGGTAGAAAGAGAACATATAGCTTTCAAGTTTTATAATTTTATATGGTCCTTATGTCGCCTCCTGTGGAAAATGGAGATAATAAGATATCCAACTACAAGGAGTCATTGTAAGGATAAATGGTGTAAGCTGGGTACAGTGGCAAGCCTGTAATCCCAGCAACTGGGGAGGCTGAGGCAGGAGGATCCAAGTCTAAAGCCAGCTTCAGCAATTTAGCAAGGTCCTAAGCAACTTAGCAAGAGACCCTGTGTCTCAAAGTAAAAAATACAAAATTCAAAAAATGGGCTGAGGATGAAGTTCAGTGATTGAGCACCTCTGGGTTCAATCCCTGGTACCAAAAACAAACAAAAAAACAACTGAGGATATAGCTCAGTGGTAAAGCAATCCTGGGTTCAATCCCCAGTATTGGGGGGAGAGGGGAGAGAGGATGCGTATAAAGCAGAGATTTCCAGGAATCACTTCATAAGTGTAAACTGTAGTGATGCAGATGACAACTGCTGTAATAATGAAAATGATCATGTTTTTCATATTCAAGTCAATCAGAGCATTGTAGGTAAAGTAGGATTCCATTTTCACCTAAGAATAGAATACTACCCTGTCAACAAATAGAAGTTTGTATAGCGAATATGGAAAAGCATACTCCCAATTGGCTATAGTGGTTAAATGTGGGTGGGAGTCAGGGATTCTGAGATGTCTGCGATAGGACACCCTCAATGAAGCCCATCATTTTCCACAATGGCCACCAACTGGACCTTTTCTCCTGATCTGAATTAACTTTGAGAAGCACATGGTTATACTTGGTAAAGCTTGAAGCCACTTCTTTGGCCCAGGAACTGGAGGTTTCCAGGCACGTGTGGTCGGGTAGGGAGAGGCCAATGACAAAGGGGGATGGATGCAAAAGGCAAATGTGAAGGACAGTGGATAGCCAGCAAGACCACAGACAAGCAAACCAAGAGTGTCATGGAAACCAGGACGCAGAGCTGAGGGCCACCACTGCGCAGAGGCAGCTGCCATCCTAACTCATCTGGATGTCCCAAGCTGGAGGCACTAATTAGGTCACTGCAAGAGGAAATGGCACATAAAGAGGGGTTCATTGCTCTCCCTGCTGATGGGGACCTCAGCCTCAGGAATGGGAGATTCTCGCCATGTCTCTGCTTTCTGAGGCCTCCTGCCCTGTCAGGCACCAACGGTCTCTCCCTAGGAGCTTCTGGAACAGCTGGCTACGGGCTGCTCACTAGATGTAGTGGAACCTCAGCATGCCAGCCGCTCCCGGAGTACTTTCACCTGTACAGTTTTCAACATGGGACTCTGAAGAGTGGCCTGAAGGCCCACCACGGTTTGGGGGGCTCCTTGCTGAGGAAAGCCAAGTGGGGAGAGCCCTGGTGTCTGGATACAGCTAGAGCAGCTCTGCTTTCATGTATCTTATATATTGGGATCCTTATTGTATCACTGTACAAAGTCTTCCTCTATTGTGGTTAAGTACACATAATGTAAAATTTACCATTTTAATCCTTTTCTTCTTTCCTTCCTTTCTTTTCTTTTTCCTTTCTCTCTCTCTCTCTCTTTCATGGTTCTAAGATCGAACCCAATGCCTTATGGCTGCTAGGCAAGTACTCTAGCACTGAACTACATCCTCATCCCTTTTTATTTATTTATTTTTTACTTTGAGACAGGGTCCAAGTTATCCAGGCTGGTCTCTAACTTGTGAATTTCCTGCCTCAGCCTCCCAAGTAGCTGGGATTATTGGCATGTACCTTCATGCCCAGCTCATTTTAACCACTTTTTTTTTTTCCTTTTTGGTACTGGGATTGAACCCAGGGGTGCTTAACCACTGAGCCACATTCCCAGCCCTTTTTATATTATATTTTGAAACAAGGTCTTGCTAAGTTGCTTAGGGCCTTGCTAAGTGGCTGAAGCTTGCTTTGAACTTGTGATCCTCCTGCCTCAGCTTCCTGAGCCACTGGGATTGTAGGTGTGCACCACCATGCTTGGCTCATTTTAACTACTTTTAAGAGTGTAATTTAGTGACACTAAGTATATTCACACTGTTGGGCAACCATTTCTGCTATCCAGTCCACACTTGCTCATTTTCCCAAACTGCAATTTGCACCCATGAAACAAATTCCTACTTTTCCCCTCCACCCTAGCCTATGGCAACCACTATACTATTTTCTGTCTTCATGGATTTGCCTATTCCAGGGACCTCCCACAGGGTGACCATATGGTATTTTGTGACAGGTTTAATGCATTTAGTTTAATGTTCTCAAGGTTCGTCCATAGTGTAGCATGTGCCAGGATCTCCTTCCTTTTTAAGACTGAATAATGATCCATTGTGTGGCTACACCACACTGCTGAACCATTCACCCATCAATGGACTGTGGCAGCTTTCATCTTGTCTATTAGCAGCTATAAAGCAGATATAAACATAGGTGTGCATCTACTTACTCGTAAATCAGATTTCTACGACCACTTGTGGTACTGCTGTGAATTTTTTTTTTTTTTTTTTTGGTGCCAGGGATTGAACTTGGGGATACTTGACCCCTAAGCCACATCCTCAGTCCTATTTTGTGTTCTGTGTAGAGACAGGGTCTCACCGAGTTGCCTAGCACCTCACCATTGCTGAGGCTGGCTTTGAACTCACAATTCTCCTGTCTCAGCCTCCCAAAGTGCTGGGATTACAGGCGTGCACCACCACACCTGGCTTGGGTATTTTTTTTTATCAGTCTACTCTACCTTGGCTCCATATGGTCTTCTCCCAAATCTGTCACCCTTCCTAGTTCTCATGGTCTGAGTCATGGCCAGCTAGGACAGGAAGAGGACTTCAAGGGGCTTTTCCCTATAGGCTTCTCCTATGCTCCGTGTCTCCTTTTCTAGCTTGGTTCCCATATGCCAGATAACGTGATCACTACACAGTATCCCTGCTCCCAACCAGAGGTGAACTGCTCAGTGTGGAAAGGTGGCAGCATTTTTCCAGGCTAAACTTACCACCCAGACAGGAGAATCTCATAGAATTTACACACAGAAAGAATATTAAAAAATATATAAAACTATCACAACTAGATGAGGAAATGGAAGTGATTCTATCCCCAACTTTTCCCCTTTTTTCTTTTCTTTCTCCTTTTTGATTCTGTAAAAGCCACAAAAGGGTTAAATACTGTGCCATGAGGTGGGATATACTTCTCAGATCTGCGGTCTGCTTGATTGTCCTGACACTGCACTGTGTGGGATGCCCGGCTCCTTTGTTGATTATAATGGCACATCTTCATTATTGTTCTAATATTCTTTTTTAAAAAAAACACACCCTAATCTTTCTCTGGTGCCAATGACTACTACAATGCGGAGATGTTTTATTTCTTCCCCCTCCGATCTTCCCTTAACTCTCTATTGTTGCCATAGTCACGATGGGGCGATAGCCCTGGTGGAGGGTGGTTTCTGTACTGTACCGCCCTGAGCTTATTGTTTAAATCTGTATTATTTCACTGTTCTGAAGATTTACATTTTTAATGGCTCATTTATGTAATCCCATAAATAAAGTAGCAAAAAAAGCATCCCACACAAATGAGTGAATCAGAGTTTGAAAAAGACTCCTAAAGCAGGTCACCAAGGGTCTCAGCTGCGGGGCCTTGATTGGTGTGGCCGGTGTTAGCCAGGGTGGCAGTGGGCTTAAGACCACCCAGTCAGCGCCCAAATGGGGCATTACCAAGGAATAGCTGGATAGTGCTGGAGTTCAATCTCCCCTATTTATCAGAGAACGCAGTTCTACTGCAAAATCCATTTCAGTCTAAGACTCATTTACCTTATTGCTTCGACAGCTGCACCTCTCTCTGGCAGAGAAGTTTCTACGATTAGCTTTTTCCCTCCTAGCAGCTGATGTTTCCCCCTGCCCTCCCCTTTCTTCTTCTTCTTAACCAATATATTCCTGGGGCTGCTAAATTCTGTCTAAAGAGCCTGTGAATTCAAGCACCTGCCTCAAGAATGTATTTGACACACTGAACAGACATATAGTTTGAATAATTCACTGTTGGGCCTCCCTCTACCAGTTTCTCTCTTCATCCTCCCTCTGCCCCTGCATGAAAAGCTTTAGTGAACCTCAGCTCCTTTGGGCAAATTTGTACTAATTAAGCAGAAATGAAGAAAATGGCCAACATATAGCTGAATCAGCACATGCCGAATCCTCTCTCCTAGGTCTCTGTCCAGTTTAGATGCAAAACCATCTTTTCCAATTTGGCAGAATGCTTGGTTCCAGGTACTCATTTAATTGTCATTGTTTAAGTCTGTCACTCGAAACAAGTTTTGCTTTTGGATTTTATAGCAAATTGTGACTATGGGATCAGAGTCCTTGGTCAGTAACCATCTCTCTCATCTCAGTAGCTATCCCTGCATCTTTGCAGTGGCCTTTGTGTGCATGACTGTCAATCAGAAATGCACAGTTGGTGGTTTGTGAGTGGTCTGGGACCCTAGCCATAGAAAAAACAGAGGAACTTGGAAGTGCTCTAAATATACACAAATATCATAATATATTCAAATGTGGATTTAAAGGAATGGTCCCAAAGCAAGAAAGCATTAGCGTCTCAAGGAGCCTATTTCTCAGCATGGAAAAGTGACTTCTAAACTTGGCAAAATGAGGATTTTCACCTATAATTCTAATCTTGGGGTTTTATGAAAAAGAGAAACACATTTTTTCCTTACATCTTCTTGAAGGAAAAAACACTCTGTAAGCCAAAGAAGGAATCATAGCGTTGGTTGTCCGTTCTTCCTAAGAGGGATGGGGAGGTGGGATAATAGATGCACAGGCTTGGGAGTCAGAAGCCCAGGCTTGAGGCTCATGACTGCCAGCTAGCTGGCGAGGCTGCACAAGCCCCAAGTTTTCAGATACAGGACCTGTGAAATCAATGAGAACTTCATTTTCTCTACTGTCATATCCCCACCACCCAGAACAATACCTTGCATGTGACATCTCATGTGACACATGACAGTCATACTGACTGAAATGAGGTTAGAACCTATGTGAGCCGTTATGTGTTCATATGTGCACCACCACTTGGGTGTGATCTTGGAACATAAAGATTTGTGGGCTTTTTGTTTCTGTAGTGCTGTGGATAGAGAACTCAAAGCCTCTTAAGTGCTAGGCAAGTGCTGTTCCGCTGAGTCCTCCCACACCACTTCTGTGCAGCCTGAAGAGGACTATCTACATGAGTTAATGTGCATGGTGATAGACACCTACAGCAGAAGGGACGGAAGCCAGTTTTTTCATTAGACTTTCTATCTTCTACAATATTTCCTTTGGGAATTTTCAAGCACCACTAATAGGGTTATTGACTTTCTTTAAAAGACCAGAAGGAAGCTGAGCACAGTGGCACATGCCTGTAATCCCAGCAACTCAGGAGGCTGAGGCAGAAGGATTGCAAATTTGAGTCCAACCTCAGCAACGCTGTCTCAAAAAGGGGTAGTGGGCTGTCGATGTGGCTCAGTGGTAAAGCACCCCTGGGTTCCATCCTCAGTCAAAAAAACAAACAAAAAAAAAAAACAAAAAAAAGGAAAGAAATTCCATTACGTTGTCTTTCATATACAAAATGATGCTTTTTTTTTTTTGGTATCAAAAATTGAACTTAGGGGGCTGGGGCTGGGGCTCTGTGGTAGAGCGCTTGCCTCGCATGCCTGAGGCACTGGGTTCGATCCTTAGCACGACATAAAAATAAGTAAAACAAAAATAAAGACACTGTGTCTGTGTATAACTAAAAAAAAAAATTTAAAAAAATTGAACGTAGGGGTGCTTAGCCACTGAGCCACATTCACAGCCCTTTTTACTTTTTATTTTTTTTGAGACAGGGTCTCACGATGTTGCTTAGGGCCTTACTGAGTTGCTGAGGCTGGCTCTGAACTTGTGATCCTCCTGCCTCAGCCTCCCAAGTCGCTGGCATTATAGGCCTGTGCCATCAGGCTGGGCTAAAAGTGATGCTTTAAAAAAACTTTTTTTTTTTTTTAACTCTATTATTATAGATAGATTTGTCCTGAATCCTCTAGAAGAACCTCCTGGTCCTCTTTGTGATCATGGTCCAATAGTGAACTGAGATCATTGGGACTAAAAGAGAGGTCAAGCCATTCAGTTGTGTCATTTAAAAAACCCTTATATTTCTGAGGACTGAATTTATGGTGATGATCTCCTCACAGTGAGTTGTGACTAATAAAGATAAAATACCTTAGCACAAGATGAACCCTGAATGTAATAGATGGGGAAAATGGTTAGCCTGTGGAAAACGACATTCCATTTCTCTATACTCTCACACATTCAACACCAATATGCATGGAGTAGGAACCGTTTCCTCACACACCAAGCAAGCCTGCAGTGGACACCAACTGAGTGAATTCAACTCCTCCCTGTCTTCCTGGAGATAACGTAAGCTCCCACAGTTTAAGGGCTCAGTTCCACAAGACGGCTCCCCACTTCAGTTACCATTTGCAAGCCCCAGCTTGCTTTACTTATGCTCTGACCCACTGGCTACAAATCTGGGATCCCACAACCCCTTTCTCAGGTTCAGTGAATTCACCAGGATGCCTCCCAGCACCCAGGAAAACACTTACACTTACTGGTTTATTATATGGGACAGCACAGAGGATACAGACAGAGGCAAGCTCTCTCTTCAGGTGCACTACCTCCCAGCATGTCTATGTGTTCAGCAGTTTGGAGGTTCAGCAAATCTTGTTTAAGAGCTGTTGGTGTTGTTTTGTGGTACGAGGAATTGAACTCAGGTGTGGTACTAGGAATTGAACCCAGGTGTTGTTTTGTGGTACTAGGAATTGAACCCACTGAGCTACATCCCCAGCCCTTTTTAGTTTGAGACAGGTTCTTGCTAAATTGCCCACGTTAGCCTTGAATTTGGAATCCTCCTGTCTCAGATTCCCGAGTAGCTGGGATCACAGGTGTGTGCCACTACACCTGGTTTAGGAGTTTTTCTTGGGCTTAATTTCCAGCCACACTTCATCCTTTCCCAGAGGTCAGTAGGTGGGACTGGAAGTTTAAATCCTCTAATCACTTGGTCATTTTGGTGGCTAGCTTGAACCTGAGATTGTCTAGAGACCCCACCCTAAATCACTTCATTAGCATAAACTCAGATGTGATCAAAATAAGCTTATTATAAAGAGTAGAAAATATCCCTATCACTGGAGAAATTGCATGGGTTTTAGTTCCTATGCCTGGAACTAGCGACACAAAGACTAAATATTATACCACAGTTTACTCGGGAAGGTTGCCACACAGACATGGACACAGATGAGAGACAGCCACCAGAGCCTGGAGCTAAGAACTGTTTTCCTTACAAGATCAATGGCATTAATCCCACCCTGCCTCACTTCTCTGCTTATTTCCAAACCAGACAGGCCATCCGCCATTCTAGGGACTTTTACCCTAATATTGTTCTACAGTCACCTAACACTGAGGTTTCACACTTTTTTCACTCCACCCTACAGTAAGAAATGCATTTTAAGTATATATTCAGTACGCACAGACACATAAACATATGCACTGGACAAATTAAACAAATAATTTTCAAAACGATGTTTATATAAAGTTTATCTGATATGCTTTTATATGTTTAATTCTGTTTTATCCATTCCCTTTCAACTATTGAAAGCTCACGGCAAATTGATTTGTAACCCACCAAGCTGCCTTCTTGCTTAAGTGAAACGGGCCTCCTAAGAACACAGCTTTCACTGTTTCCCTGGAATGGAGGCTTTGCTCCATTCCTGAACATCACACACTCCTTCCTGGCCTGCCACTCTTTCCTTGGTCTTCTTTCCAACCTCTCAGCTCCTTCTACAGTAGCCATTCCTCCTTGTCACTGTTATCTACCAATCTCCTTACCAAATAGCCCTCATTTATTGAATATTGTGGTCCCTAGAACACTTTTCTCCCCATAAGTACTTCCCTGTCATGAGAAGTAATTTCAGCATCCTTGTAGATGATCCACCCAATATGTTCACCTCCTGGTTCCTTGATGTCTTCACCATCTTCTCAATCATGCTTCCTGCTCTACTGCCTTCAACCCCATTAGGACATCCTTTTTGTTTTGGTGGTACTGGGGAATGAACCCAGGGCCTCATGCATGCCAGGCAAGCACTCTACCACTGAGTCGCATCCCCTAGCCCAAGATCTCCAATGTGTTGACCTCACCTCTTCTCTGTCAGTCATCTCTGCCATGACCTCCTTTAGGGTAGATTCTCTCGTATAGACTCTGGCTTCCTTATCCCTCTGTTAGAATTGCTTGGGGGAAAAGTAAACCTTGACTAGATCCAGCTTTCTGCCTTCTCTGGAATGGTGCCAGAGCAGCTGAATATGACTTTAAAAATTTTACACTAGGCTGGGCATGGTGGTGCACACCTCTAATCCTAGTGGCTCTGGAGGCTGAGGCAGGAGAATTGTAGGTTCAAGGCCAACCTCAGCAATTTGGTGAGGCCCTAAACAAGTCAGGGAGAACCTGTCTCAAAATATTTTTGCACCATGCAGATGGTCCTCAAACTAAATTTACTACTGCAAATGGCACTGTCCATCCACCTTACTCTGTCTTTATCAAATTAGATGTCTGCTCTCCAAGGCAACTATTTCATACCATCTGTTCTCTAGTCTCAAACCCAAACTTACACATGTATCAATCCCAGCATTGACCTATTTAAACCATCCTGCACTGGGTCCCCACAGACCAGGCTAAAAGTAAAGATGAAATCATTCATGCTAAGGTTCCATGTCATCAAGCTGAAACAAGCTGTTTATTTGACCTTGTAAGAAATCAGGATTAGAGGAATAACATCCAATTCCCCCAAATAGAACAGTTTTAATTGGCACGATAATAAGTTTCCCTCTGCTTCAATCCTTTCACACAGAAAGGTAATTTGATATTAATCAATCAGTTATTTTTCTATTATTCTATTTTATGTCCTGCCTTATAAGAAGTAACTTTGGAAGGACCAATCCTTTTTTGTTCTTTGTTTTTGCTTTCTTCAACCCTTTTCTGTCTATAAAACCAACTCCTCTGCTCTGCTCATTGGAACACAAATTCTATTTCATGGAATGAATGTTGTCCACTTCAAGAACAAAAGTAAGATCTTTAACCCTGCCTATAATCCTAGTGACTTAGGAGGCTGAGGCAGGAGGATTATAAGTTTGAGGCCTGCCTCAGCAACTTTGAGGCAAGCCTAGGCAACTTATTGAGATCCTATCTCAAAATAAAAAGGGCTGGGGATGTGGCTCAGTGGTCAAATACCCCTGAGTTCAATCCCCAGTACCAAAAAATAAAAATTAAAAATTAAAATTTCAAAAAAAAGGACTGGGGACATAGCTCAGTGGTAAAGTGCTGCAGAGTATAAATAAAATACATAAATAAAACTGTTGTCACCCATTGATGATTTTTTAAAAGATGGAGTCTTACTATGTTGCCCAGCCTGCCCCTGGGCTCTTAGGCTCAGGAAACCCCAAAGATCTGGGAATACAGGCATGAACCACCATGCTTGGCTTCCATTGATGATTCTCAACTGAAACAATTATTCCTGACTAATGATGATGT
This sequence comes from Geosciurus inauris, assembly GCA_004024805.1. NCBI lineage: Eukaryota > Metazoa > Chordata > Mammalia > Rodentia > Sciuridae > Geosciurus > Geosciurus inauris. Next base: position 50,009 of record PVHX01003762.1, read on the forward strand.
TCTGCTTGCACCAATCTTTGTACATTCTGACATTTTATGAACACAGTGCATCAAAAATAAAACATTTAAAAATCCAACTTTCAGGTAACAGAGTTCATTAATTATTTTCAATCTCTCTGGACCCATCTGACTATATTCAACTCTACCAGCATCTCAGACACTGTAGTTTTAGAGATTCCACTTAGTCCTTGAGTGTGGCCCTCACTCCCCAGTTTGCCTCTTCCAGGCTTGGGGACAAAGCACCTTCTCACCAGATATCTCAATTGGTGTGTGATTTGTTGGCACTGTTTGAGATAGAAGGGGTTGGAGTTGAACAGAGACAACCAAATCAATGGAAGAGTCAAACTTCATTTAGGGTGACCAGAGTTTTTATTCTTTCTATAGTTGAAACATTAAACTCAAAGAATGAACTCATCCTGATCAAAGAAAAACTTAATAGAAGTCAAGAATTTATAAGAGGTATAGAAGTTGGAGTATAGAATTTCTCCCAACTAAATATTTACATTGTAAAGCCATCAATTTAATATTAGTAAGTCATTAGTTAGTATCATTACTCATTTTAAAAAATCTTTTTTGTTTATAACCTTTTCCTGTCTTTTTCCTCTTTATTTCACAGAATGAAAGTAATTACAAATACTGCTGGGGTGTAGCTCAGTTGTAGAATGTTTGCCCAGCCTGTGTGAGACCATGGGTTCAATTCCCAGCACTGTCAAAAAGAAAAAGAAAAACAACTACAAAGACTATCTTGAAGAAAGTTACAAACAAAGAATAAAATCCAAAAATTTTTGTACAGCAGTGTTTTAGAAAAAATGTGATTGTACTTGGACATATTTTCATTCATATTCCAGACATATCTTGTCTATTAGACAAATAGCTTTTAAAAGGTTTGCACTGAGAACTAGCTGTTCGGTCTCTCCTATTTAAAATAGCCAGCCTCTGAAAGCCATTATTTAGCTGACCATGTAGTGAAGTTATTTGAATGATTACTGTAAAACAGGATTTAAGAGGAAAATAAATGAAAGGGGAAAAGTAATTTTGGGATCGTTTCAAAGCTCCAAACACATGGGGCTGGGTGCCATGACACAATTATTCTCTCTTGCCTTTAGACACAGGAAGGGTGGGTGGATTTCCTTTGTAAAAGAGGTTCCTTCTAAATCAACAGTCTGTGGTTAAAGTAAAGAGCCAGCAGAAGGTTATGTTTTAGAAACTGCTTACAACCAGTGTGAAGGCATTAACCAAACAAGGATCTGGGATGCAAATGCCAAGGAGGACATGCAAGTTGTGCTGAAAACACCCTATACGTTAGGCCTTCCATGACCAGAATCCATCTTTCTGCAAGGATGTCCTGTGCCTTATGTATTTTGAGGTTCTCCTGAAAAAATAATTAGTGGGAGCTACTCCAAATGAATAGAAATGCAAGTGGTAACTAGCTTGCAGACATACACACAAAAACCCCCAATTCTGTTTGTTGGGAGAAATGCAACCCCCTCCTGCTACATTATTCCATTGATAGAGAAACATTTACATCTCCTTTGTTACTAGTTTTCTGTGGAAATTTTATAATCACTGGGCAACTCTATTACACTTCGCTCTGAGAAGCAACACTGAGTAGCTAGATCCATGTTTTTATCCACAGCCAAAAAGAAAAAAAAAAACTTTTTCTGGTTTTTTTTTTGAAACGTTAGTCTATCATACATCAAACCTGTCAAGCTTTTTCATTAAAGTTCATGGTTTTTAAGTTCATTGTAAATAACTCAAATTGATTTTACAAAAGAGGGGGAAAAAGTCTTGCCCCGATGTTGGACATTACGAACTGTAATAATATCCCTTGTCAAATGGGATTTCTCAAGTGGCTTTCTAAAGAGGGGAAAAAAGGATTTGACTAAATAAAAATATTTTGAGATTAAACCAGTGTTATACTTTGATTGTGGGTTGACTTCTTTTAAGTCTAGAAGTTTTTGCACATTAAAAAAAAATCCAGTAGCTATGTTTTTCAAGCAAGGCACGCTGGATTTCACAGTCTGAGGTTCTTAAGAATTATTTGGTTGGAGAAGAAGTAAATGGCTTTCATCTGCATCTGTGTATTTGCTGATAGCTCTGTCCATATTTTCAAAATAAACAATTCCTTGTATTTTGTCTTTTCAAAGTAATGAAAAAGACATCTTCCCGGCATTTGTTCAGACAGGGTCATTGCGGCTTGCCACTTTCAATCAGTCACTCTTCAATCATGGAAGCAGAACCAGGATAAGTGGTATGGACTAAGAGGCTTTCACAGTTGTGGAAACTGGGGAGAGCCCTGGCCTCGGTGGTCTGGGGTGGGCATGAAGTTGTTGTAGGTCAGCCAGGCCAGCAGTCAGGAAAAATCCTGGACATGAAACAAGATAAATAAGACAAACCAGAAACTGCAAAGACAAACTGGAATCTGTGGCTGTTTAACTATTGCCTCTAACCTTGATGGCTGGGGTGAACACTACTGAAGCTAGTAATCTCCGTATTCAGCTGCACCTGTGCTGGCCCCAAATTCAAGAGATGCTGAAGGAAGTGATCTGGTGAGGGTGGCGAGAGGAGGTCCAGGTGCTGTCCCGCACTGATGAGGTGGCCAGCAACATGCACATGAGCTGCAGCAGTGCCTGTGGCTTGCATCAATCTGTAGAGCTTAATGGATACTGCTCACTTCTGGCTTTCAAGTCAGGCCAAATTTTCCCACGGCCAACTGAAGCAGACCAGAGACCTCTACCCAAAAGACCCTTATCATAATGAACCAAAAACCGCCATCATATTTGCAACGTAAGTTTTTCTTCTTGTCAGAAAGATTTTTACAATGGGTATCAACAGGATATCAGCAAAAATTTCTGCAGAGGGCATTGTGGTGTGTGGCTTCCTCTTTCTTGTAAATACCAGGTTTGCAGAAACAAAAACTTGCAAAACCTCTGTCTTGCCTAAAAATATGGGACAAAGACTAACTTAAATACCCACCTAGTGCCATGTAACTACCCCACTGAGTACAAATCTAAAAGAATTTCCAGACTCAAAGTCCAGAGGTTTTCTTTTTCTTTTTCTTTCTTTTTTTCTTTTGGAGAGGGCATTAGCTCCCTCTGGACCACTGCAGCTAAATAAACCTGCTTCCTAAAAATTCCTCAGGTGTCCAGCCTCATCTGTCCTACATCACAACTAATATGGAATCATGTATAGGAAGGGAATTCTGGGAAATAGTTTCAGCTGAGCTACATCAAACCCCTACAAATCACCCCTGCCATTTTCCTCCAGTCTTAACAATCTGCAGTCAACTTCCCTGCAATGCCCCCACCTCCACCCAAAGAGGTTCCTGATGTTGCTTCTGTGCTGGGCTGTCAAAAGGAAGATCACAGTTGGCACAACTGAAGAAATCACGTTGGCATTTCTTTTCTGATGACATTATCAGGATGGAACCTGAGTTTTAGTTACTTCTCAGTTTGAAAGGGTATATGATCAACCTTATGTTTAGGATTCCATTGTAAATGTTTGAGAAAGATATAATTCAAAATCCACATCGAATATTTCTTTTGTAAAATTTTTCCTGCTGCTGCTGCTGCAGACTGTGGTCCTTCCCTCTTCTGTATATGGAAACATTTTTCCTACCACTGGGCCTATTCTGTTTTATTAGTGGTTTCTCAACTTGTCCCCTCAAATGCAGGGCGCTGAGAGCAGGGACCTTTTCTCGTCCCTCTCTGTTTTCCTCTTTTCCTTCCCCTTGTTCGATCCTACCTCAACCCCTGATATCATGCACATAGTACAGGCTGAACAAATGTTTGTTTAGCATATTAATTAAATGTCATTAATTAAATTTATATTTTTTTGTTCTTTGCTTTATGTTCGATCCTGCTAATACAGGCAAAGATTATCTCCAGGTTGAGTATGGACCTTTCACAAAGTTCCTGTTTTCACACAACATACTGAGGATTCCTATCTTTATCTTGCACTGGACTTTCTTGCTTTCTCTTTCCCTCATTGCCTCCCTTCCCCTTTCTTTCCCTTCCTTCCTTCATTGTTGCTTTATTTTTCTCTCTTCCTCCTCCTATCTCTCTCTCTTCCTCCTCCTATCTCTCTCTCTTCCTCTCTCTCTCTCTAGAGAATAAACCTCGTCTGTCACCCTGGAGGCCATTCTTGGTAGACAAATCATTGCTAATGAACTATGGTAGTTGGAAAAAAAAAAAAAAAACAGGATACACAATTCTATATAGAATATCATTGTAACAGTTTAAAAGAGCTGTGGTAAAGTGAATAACAGCTTCCTAAGACATCCAGGTTCCTATCCTTGGAACCCATACATTTTACCTTATATGGCAAAAGAGTGTGTACAGAGTGATTAGGTTAAGGATCTTGAGAAGGTAAAGTTATTCTGGATCATTCTGGTGAGCCCTAAATATAATTATGGGAGTCTTTATAAAAGAAAGCAGGAGATCTAGCTACAGAAAGAAGGCAATGGGATGATGGAAGCAAATGTGTTAGTCAGGTTCTCTAGAGGAACAGAATCAACAGGAAGTATGATTATAGAAGAGGATTTGTTAGGTTGGCTTACATGACCAGAGGATGAATAGTCCACGATGGCCGTCTGCAGGCTGGAGAGCTGGACGAACAAGCAGCTGTGCAATCCAAGAGACTGAAGCCTCAGAATAAGAGGGATAGAAGAAGTGAGAGTTGATATCCTCAGGTGATTGCAGCAGCAAGAACCCGTACAAGAAGAACCGAGCTTGCAGCTAAAGCTCGATTCCTCCTACCAATTCCAAAGAGCTCAAAAAGCTTCTGAACAATGGTGGATCTCTGTTCACAGGGGTGTAAGGGGGGAGGGGGCATGGGGACAGCAAAGGTGGTGGAATATGATGGTCATAATAACCCTAACTTTATGTATGACTGCATGTATGTTGTGATTCTATACAACTTACAACTAGAGAATTGATATGTTATCCTCTATCTATGTACAATGGATCAAATTGCACTGTTAACATGTAAGCCTAAATAAAACAAATTAAAAAAAAAAAAAGCTTCTGAACCACACGGTCAGTTTAGTCACAGCAACGACCACTCTTCATGGTACCAATTTCTGTTTCAGTTGCCTTTTTTTACTGCTTGACTAAAGGATCTGATTACGAGGGTCCAGCCTCAGCAGGGTGTCAGGTCCTGAGGTGGAATGAGTGGTGTTGGCGAAAATAGCACCAATGAGACACAGAGACCAGGTTTGGTGCAGCTGTGTCTAAGTTCAGACCAGTGCTTTATTTATAGTGATTTATGGCCATTGATTAAAAGAAAAGAAAAGCGGGTTACAATTCATCATGAGTTATTCATAAACACAGAGTGGTCATCTATAATTGTCCCGGATAACTACATCAGCATCAAAGGATTTTTAAATCTTAACTAGAGACTGTAACTATAAGGGTCCTCATGTCCCATTCTTAAGATTACTATCAAACTAGAGATCACTAAGCTTCCTATTGTATTCCCAAAAAACAAGATGAAGCTAACAAAGGTATTTTTAACTATGAGAGTAGCGTAAGACTAACAGATCACTGTGGTAACTACACTTAAAAGCATAGCTGTTGACGCACATGTGGTCAACGGCTTCTGCTCATGTCCAGAATTGCCCAAAGCTGCAGGTTAAGTTAACTATTACATACATCATTAAAATATCATTCTCTGAACTTTCCCCAAGCCCTATTTTGTAGCAACCATTGTTTACATAATTTGAGTTCAGTTTCTCTGGGCAGGCATCGAGGCCTTTGTTTTTTTTTTTTAATATTTATTTATTTTTTTAGTTGTAGGTGGACAGAGTATCTTTATTTTATTTTTATGTGGTGCTGAGGATCGAACCCAGTGTCTCACGCGTGCTAGGTGAGCACGCTACCGCTGCCCCATAACCCCAGCCCCGGACTTTGTTTCTTAAGACTCTCCCATGTAAACAAGGAACTACAATTAACATGTTTTCTATTAACCCAAACCATTCTTTCTCCATTAATGTAGGCTCCTGAGTATGATGGCGGAGGGTCCAGTCCTAAGTTACCTGGACACCTGCCATCTTCTGCCTTTACCCATGTCAAATATCACTGGATTTTACTATAGGGGGAATCCATTTTTGTCAGGGGATGCGAGAAGGCTTGACCAGCATTTGAGCTTTAGGCATGGGACTAGTTGGAGCCACAATTTCCTATAACTCGGGGCTGGGATTGTAGCTCAGCGGTAGAGCGCTTGCCTCGCATGCATGAGGCCCTGGGTTCGATCCTCGGCACCACATACACAGCAATGAAATAAAGACATTGTGTCCATCTACAGCTAAAAAAATATTTAAAAAAAAAAAAATTTCCTATAACTCACTTCATTGAAATTGCCAAAGCAGCCTTCTACAGCCAGGCCTGAGAGTACTTCCAAATGTAATTGGGGAAACTGTGGGCTTAAATGTTCGATAACATATCTAAAGTGAAACTATCATCAGAGGAATTTCTAGAATTACTTCTAAGAAACATCATATCAGTAGTACTATCCTGATGGGGATTTTCTTGCTTATTCTCTTGGGTGGTCAAATGCCTCTCCTTAATTACAAGAGAATTTAGGGGACCAGGATTGACTGATCCTGTCTGTCTGAGAATTGGAATAGTGACACAAGCAAGCACAATTAATTCTGTCAAACTAAGAAGGGGCATCCCAACAAGCAATATATTGAGGAGTGCATCTCTTCACCCTGATCCATTGCAGGCACCAGAACTTTGTCAAACAGTGTCTTGAGAATTTTGGGCTATGGCATCTGACCATAACAATTATAGGGGAGGAAAAGTTTATTTGAGGACTCATGGTTTCAGGGGTCTTAGTCCATAGAAGGCCAGCTCCATTCCTCAGGGCTTGAGGTGAGGCAGAACATCATGGCAGAAAAGTGTGGCAGAGGGAAGCAGCTACATGGTGATCAGAAAGCAGAGAGAGAGGTCTCCACTTGCCAGATACAAATATATACTCAAACCCACACGCCAATTCCCACCTCTTCCAACCACGCTCTACCACTTCAGTTACCACTTAGTTAATCCCTATCAGGGGACTAAATCACTGATTGGGTTAAGACTCTTACAACCCAATCATTTCTCCTCTGAACCTTCTTGCATTATCTCACATGCGAGGTTTTGGGGGACATCTCACATCCAAACCATAACAGCAAGGATGGGACTAATGTGCTTCTTTAGAAGAGGAATAAAACTGATAAAAGTACTAACCCAGACTGATCAGAAAAAAAAAAAAATAGAAGGGACATAAATTGTCACTATCAGGAATGAGAGAAGTGACATCACTACAGATTGTACAGATATTAAAAATATAAAATATACATAACATTATTATAAATATCATGTATATTATATAAAATATACTATATATAATATAGACAACTTTCAAAAAGAAATAAGGTCACCTGATTGTCTCTATGTTTACTAATTAAGTTGAACTCTTCATTAAAACCCTTCCCAATGGGATATGAAATCAACACATAAAACACACAAAAGTCAATAGCTTTTCTATACACCAATAGGGAATTTTCTAAAAAAGAAATCAGCAAAGCAATTACATTCATAATAGCCTAAAACCAAAAACAAACAAGGAAAACCTAGGGATAAATCTAAACAAGAAGGTGAGAAACCTCTGTGAAAATTATAGAACAAGCTGGGTACAGTGATTCATGCCTGTAACCCCAGTGACTCAGGAGGCTGAGGCAGGAGGATCATGAGTTCAAAAGCCTGGCTCAGCCACAGCAGAGCCTTAAGCAACTTAGTGAGACCCTGTCTCAAAATAAAAAATAAAAATATCTGTGAATGTAGCACAGTGGTAAAACACCCCTGGGATCTATAGAACACTGAAGAAAGAAAGTAAAGAACCTCCCAGGTTCATGGATAGGCAGAATTGATATTGCTAAAATGGCCATATTACCAAAATCAATCTAGATTCAATGAAATTCCTATCAAAATACCAATAACTTTCTTTACAAAACTATTAAAAAATAGTACTGAGTCATTTGGAAGAATAAAAGACCCAGAATAGAGAAATCATTTCTAAGACAAAAAATGAATGCTGAGAGCATCACAATACCCAACTAAAAATTATACTACAGAACTATACTAACAGAAACTACATGATACAGGCATAAAAAACCAACACATAGACCAATGGAAGAGAATTGAGAACACAAATACAGACTCACACAAATACAGTGATCTGATCCTTGACACAGATGCCAAAAACATAAATTGGAGAAAAGACAGTCTTTTAAACAGATGATGCTGGGAAAACTGGATATCCATATTTATAAGAATGAAATTAGATCCCTATTTCCCACCCTGCACACAAGTCAACTTAAAATGGATCAAAGACCTAAAAACCAGGCCAGAAACTTTGTAACTTTTGGAAGAAAATGTTGGGGCAACACTCTAACATATTGGTGCAGGCACTGAGTTGTGCAATAGGATTCCAAAAGTTCAGGAAATAATATCAAGAATTAATGAATGATATGACATCACATTAAAAAGCTTCTGCACAGCAAAGAAAATGAGAGAGTGAAGGGAGAACCTTCAGAATGGGAGGTCTTTTCTAGCTACTCTTCTGACAGAATTAATATCCAGCATATATAAAGAATACAAAAAATACCAAAAAAATCAATAAATGGGCAAATGTACTAACCAGACTCTCAAAAGAAATACAAATGACCAACAAATATACAAAAAAAGCTCAACATCTTTATCAGTTAGAGAAATGCAAATCAAAACTACAGTGAGATTTCACTCCAGTTACAATGGTGTTTTAGTCAGCTTTTTTGCTCCTGTGACTAAAGGACCTGCCCAGAAAATTGTAAAGGAGGAAAAGTTTATTTGAGGGCTCACGGTTTCAGAGGTCTTGGTCCATAGAAGTCTGGCTCCATTCCTCCAGGCTCGAGGTGAGGCAGGACATCATGGCAGGAGAGTGTGGCAGAGGGAAGCAGCTCACATCACAGTGATCAGCAGACAGACTCCACTCTCCAGATACAAATATCTATACTAAAGCCACACCTCAATTCCCACCCTCCTCCAGCCACACACTACCACATCAGTTACCACTCAGCTAATCCCTATCAGGAGATTAAATCACTGGGTTAAAACTTTTACAACCCAATCATTTCTCCTCTGAACCTTCTTGCATTGTCTCACATCAAGCTTTTGGGAGACACCTCACATCCAAACAATAATAAATGGCAACCATCAATAATACAAATACCAAACAACAAATACTGGAGAGGATGTGTAGGAAAAGGACACTTACACTGTTGATAGGATTGTAAATAGTACAACGACTATGTAAATGTGTGTGGTTTCCTCAAAAGACTAGGAATGGAACCACTATATGATATTTATCCAAAAGAATTAAAGTCAGAGTACCATAGTAATACATGCATACCCATAATTATAGCAGCACCATTCACAGTAGCAAATTATGGAACCAGCCTAGGTGTCCATCAACTGATGAATGGATAAAGAAAATGTGTTATACATACACTATGGAAGCCGGGCGCGGTGGCGCAAGCCTGTAATCCCAGCACTTAGAAAGGCTGAGACAGGAGAATTGCGAGTTCAAAGTGAAGCGCTAAGCAACTCAGTGAGGCCCTGTCTCTACATAAAACACAAAATAGGGCTGGGGATGTGGCTCAGTGGTCGAGTACCCCTGAGTTCAATCCCCAGTACCAAAAAAACAACAAAAACAAAAAAACACTATAGAGTTTTATTCAGCCATAAAGAAGACTACAATTATCATTTGCTAGTAAGTGAATGGAACTGGAAACATCATGCTAAGTGAAATAAGTTAGAATCAGAAAGACAAAGGTTGACTGTTTTCTCTCATATATGGAAGCTAGAGCAAAGTAAGAAAAAAAGGTGGGGACAGATCCCACAAAAATAGAAGGCAGATCAGTGGAGTAAAGGAAGGGGCTTGAGAAGAAGGAAAGAGGGATGGAAAAGAGAGAAAATGTACAATGGAATTGATAAAATTGTGCTAGGCACATGTATGAATATACCATAATGAATTCTACCTTTATGTATATCTATAAGTCACCAATTAAAAAAACTATAAATAAATAGAAGACCAGTAGAACAGAGGGAGGGGAATGGAGGTGGGGAGCAGTGAGAAAGAGAAAGTGCTGAGAACTGAAATGAAGCAAATTATATCCCATGTATGTATGGTTATGTCAAATGAACCTCACTATTATGCATAACTAAAATGTACTAATAAAAACAGTTATGAATCTTTAAAAAATAAAAGCATGCTAAAGTACAAAAAATCCAAACAACAACAAAACACAGATTGAAGAGCTAGAAAAAGCATCAGAACCCAGACTCATATATGGCAGAAATATTAATACTGGAATTATTAAACTATAAATTTTAAACAATCATGATTAATAAAGAGTCATTCCTTTAGTGTCCATGGGAAATTGATTCCAGGACCCCCCCATACCATAACCCTAATGCCTAAGTCTTTTATATAACATGGTGTCATATTTACATATAATCTATGAACATCCTCCTATAAAGTTTAAATCATCTCTAGATGACTTATAATACTTAATACAATGTAAATCCTATGTAAATAAATATTTTACTGTGTTGTTTAGAAAATAATGGCAAGAAAAAATGTCTGTACATGTTCAACACAGATACTTTTGATCTTCACTTGTTGAATCTGTGGATTTGGAACCTGCAGATATGGAGAATTTACAAGAAGGGAAAACTAGAGATCAGTGTCTCTCATGAATATAGATGCAGAAATCCTCAATAAAATATTAGTAAACTAAATCCAAAAACATATAAAAAGAATTATGCACTGAGGGGTTGTAGCTCAGTGGTAGAGAGCCTGCTTAGCACATGTGAGGCACTGGGTTCGATCCTCAGCACCACATAAAAATAAATAAAATAAAATAAAGATATTGTTTCCATCTACAAATAAAAGTATATTTAAAAAATAAATAAAAAGTAAAACGCAACCTGATTGAGTGTGATTTATTCCAGATATGCAAGGCTGGTTCAACATTAGAAAATCAATTGCTGTAATCTATCAATCAGGAAAAGTGGACAAAATGCAGGAATGGATGAATAATGTAAATATGCATGTGGAAACTCTAAGAAAGCATTAAAAATGCCAGGAAAAAATAAAAACCAAATAAATGAAGAATACTTTCGGTGGACCCATCAATGAACTGGACACAGCCAAGAAAGAACTGGTGAACTTGGAGAAAAGTCTATAGAAACTTCCAAATTAAAATACAAAGAAAAATATATAATTTCAAAGATGGAACAGGATATTAAAGAACAGTGGGACAGTTATAAGAGGTGTCATATATGCAAAGCAGGAAAAAAGGGAAAGGAGAAGAATAGCAGAAATATTTGTAGTGAGAATGACAGACTTTTCCAAAATTAATGGTAGGCACCAAACCACAAGATCCAGAAAGCTTGGAGGACAGCAGGATGGATGAATACCCCAGAATATACACCTAAGCATTTCATATTCACACTGCAGAAAACGAAAGAAAATCTTGAAAAAGTAAAAGGAAAACTAGAGGAAAATAAAACCTTACCTTACAGGAGCAAGGATAAGAGTTACACTGGATTCCCCTTTAGGAGGGGAGTGAGATATTTAAAGTGCTGAAGGAAAAAACTCCAAAATACCAATCTAGAATTCTGTTTCCAGCAAAGTAGAAAAGAAATAAATACTTTATTAGATGAACAAAAATTAAGAACACTTGTTTACCTTGCAAGAAACATTACAAGAAGGTCTTCAGAGAGAATTCTTTTAACAAGAGTTTTAGTGAAATAAATGAGATAAAGTCTTTTAATTATTTTAAATGTTTTTTCAGTCCTAGGGATTGAATCCAGGGTGTCTTATAGGCTAGGAAGTTCTCTATCATGGAGCTACATCCTGGGCCCCTTTTTAAAATTTAGTTTTGAGATAGGCTCTTGTAAGTTGCCTAGGATGGCCTCAAATTTGCCATCTTCCTGCTTCAGCTTCTAGAGTAATTTTAGGCATATGCCATCATATCTGGCTCTTATTTTTAATTGATTTATGTTGTGATTTGGATATAATGTGATTCCCCAAAGCTCTTGTTAATGCAGAAATATTCAGAGGTAAAATGATTTGATTATGAGATCTTTACTCAGTTCATTCTAGTCTGAATGAACTGGGGAGTAACTGTAGACAGGTGAGGTGTGATTGGAGGAGGTGGATTACTGGGATACGCCCCCTGGAAGGTTGTTTTTCCTGTCACCCTTCCTCCCACCCTCCTCTGCTTTCTGGCTGCCATGAGGGGAGTGGATTTCCTGGGACCCTTCCCCCCTGATGTGCTGCCTCACTTGGGCCCAAAATAATGGAGTCAGCCATCTATGGACTGAACCTCTGATACCATGAGCCAAAATAAGCTTTTCCTCCTCTAAGTTATTCTTGTTGGGTGTTTTGGTCACAGTGATGTAAGAGCTGACTAAAACACTCTAACGTATAAAAATACTAATTGTTCAGAATAATAATAGCAACAATATTTTCCATGAGTATAGGTATGGATAAGTAAAGCAATTGAGAGCAATATTTTAAGGGATCAAAGGAATGAATCAAGAATGCTTTAAGCATTTAATGCTTTAATGCTTGTACTATGTTTAGTGAATAACTCTATTCCTATTTTTTTAAAACCTTTATCTTATTTATTTATTTTTATGTGGTGCTGAGGATTGAACCCAGTGCCTAATGTGTATGATGCAAGTACTCTACCACTGAGCTACAACACCAGCCCATATTCCTATTTTTATTTGAAGGTGGACTTAGATTGTAAGTAAGCACTTACTAAGTATACATTTACTTTGTTGAAAGTGTACATTACCAAAATAAAATAAAATAAAATAAAAAAGTAAATCCATGTTGGAAACTCAAGGGGAACCATTGAAAAAAGATTTTTAAAAAATTATAACTGCCAAGTATAATGGTGCACACCTGTAATCCCAGCAATCTGGAAGGCGGAGGCAGAAGGATCACAAATTCAAGGCCAGCCTCACCAATTTAGTGAGATCCTGAGTAAATTAGTGAGACCCTATCTCAAAGTAAAACAAATAAAAAGACTGGGGATATAGCTCAGTGGTAAAACACTCCTGGTTCAACTCCCAGTACCAAATAAATAAATAAACCTAATGTGATAACAGAGGAGGAAAAAGAAGAACCAAAAAATTCTCAATTAACACAAGAACAAAAAAGAAATAAGAACAAAGAATAGAAAAATATGGTAGATATTAATACAACCATATTAATAATCATTTTAACTATGGTTTCAATACACCAATTAAAAGAGTGGGGGTATAACTCAGTAGCTGAGCCATTGCCTAGTACTCTTGAGGTCCTGGGTTCAATCCCCAGTCCTTCTCTCTCCCCTACGAAAGGACATTTTTAGTGAAAATGGCATGAATATTAGATTTTTTTGTTATAATCCCATAGGTACCTGAGGCTTTGTTTGCTTCTTTCAATGATTTCTCTCTGTTGTGAGATTGGGTAATTTGTATTGTTCTACTTGCAGTTCACTGATTCTTTCATTGAGCTCCTTCATTCTGCTGTTGAATCCATCTATTGAGTATTTGATTTCAGTAATTTATTTTTAACTTCTAAAATTTCCACCTATATTTGTGGAATATATTGTTGTTCTTATTATTATAAATAAACTATTATTACTTTGATATGTTAGGTTGTCTTAGTCACTTTTGCATCATTGCTACCATATAAATTTCGTATATTTAACCTTCTATTTCTTTTCTGAGACATTCTGTTTTCTTATTTGTTTCAAAGGTGTTTGTAACTGTTGTATTTTTATGATGGCTGTTTAAAGATCTTTGTAAGGTAATTCAAGTACCTGTGTTACCTTGGTATTGACTTCTGAGTTATCTTTTATCTTCAGTTTGAGAACTTTCTAGTTCTTAGTACAATGAGTGATTCTATTGTTGAAACCAATTTGTGATATTATGTTATGAGACTCTGGAACTTGTTTAAACTTTTTTTTAAAAGTGGGCTTCATTTCACACCACTCCAGACAGAAGTGGAAAGAGGAGATACTTCCTCACTGCTCCCTGGTGGGGATAGAAGTCCATGTTCATCACTTGACTTCTATTAACATCAGAGTTACTGCAACATGGGAGTGGAAGTTGAAGTTGTAGTTTTCCATTAGTACAGGGAAGAGAGTTGCTTCCTTACCATGAAGTGGGAGTAGAAGTCTAGGCTTCCTACTGATCCCTAATACTACCAAGAGTGAGGAGGGGGATTCAGGGCTCAACACCACTCAATGGGGATACAAGTTCTAGCTTATTAGTGGTTTTCTCTGACATTACCCCAATAGGATGCCCATTACATCCTAGCAAGGATGGAAGTCTAGGCTTTCCACTGGGACTTTTTGGGCATTGGTGGATATGGATCCATGATTTTTACTATGGTGTTTGACTAGGAAAAAGTGATTATTATCTAAAAGTGTTCTGTATTCTTAGGGCTGCTTCTTTCTGATTCTTTGGTTAGAACACGCTTTGTTGGGGTGGGGATGGAATTCTTAGGTCTGGACCCTTGGTGTTTCCTGATTGCTGGCTTCTTCAGCTCCAAGTCCGGGGAACTAATTATCATATTGTCTTTCGGTTCCAAGATTTCAGCCAGCCTGTTTTCTTCTTCAGCTTTTACAAGATGTTATGCTTGGTTTGCATATAATGTTCAGGGTTTGTAGTGGTGCTTAGCAAGAAGTATTGGGAAAAACACAACTAGTCCATCTTCCCAAAAGCATATACAATGATTTATCTTTTAATTTTGTTTATAGTATCTTTTGTTATGCAAAAGTTAAATTAGAATGTATTTAAATGTTTAAATGCTCTGTTTAGTCTTCCTTTTTTTAAAAAAAGAAGTGCTTCTCTACTTTTAGGCTATTTTTTCTTTTTAAAGA